>CACVCL010021803.1:0-54309 GCA_902729485.2 Mus minutoides
GCCATTTTCCCTCATTGGTGGCACAGTTGTCCCACTATCATAGACTCAAATCACTCATTGGTCAATTAAGAACTGTCCTTTAAACTCCACAGGAGTGATATCAATTCTATTACAATAACAAGGCAGGAGGTGAGTCTTGGAAAGCAGATTACAATAAAAAAGCTTTGTGTGGTGAAAGAGTTCTATGATATAGTATTATTACATTTTTTTGTCAAATATTCCAACTCCATCATAAAACCTCCCCTGTATTCCTACAAAGAAACAAGCAGGGGACATCTTGTTCATAAAGATTTGCAAATGAAATGGTGCAGAATTTACTTACTGTGTATTCTTCTTTCCTGAAACTCACCATGCCTGTTCATCATCAATGCCTGGCCTTTCACCTCACCTGTGTGTGGCCTACCTACATCCCATCAGTGTGGCATCTGTGGAGAAATGAGAAAAGGTTCTGTGTCCTGGGCCAGTCTAATAAGTTACTTACTGATAAGGATATAATAGTCTGAAGTTTTAATTGTTGACAAAGGAAATTACTGCCAAATTCTATGAACTTGAGAGTACCTATATTTAAGTAGCAACTTTTAAATAACTTACAAACTCACTGGTGTTATCTACAGTGCTTCTTCCTCTTTAAGATACTATCTTGAAACATGTTGGGCCCATGATATAAACCATATCAACCATGATAAGCAGAATGAAGATTCTGCTTTCAAAAAAATTATTGTTCCTCCCTCTTACCTGGTGTCTGTGGGCAGGAGAAAGAACGATCTTCAAAGACAAGCATGCCTAATCCCTGGGCCTGTGAGTATGATAGATGACATGGCAAGAGAGAATTAAGTTCTCAGTGGAATTAAGGTGGTTAACCAGTTGACCTTGCCTTGACAAGGAGATGATCTTCAAATTCCAAGTACATGAGATGACAATCACAGTGGTCTTATAATGTGAAAGACAAAAAAAAAAAAAAGTAATAATAAAAGTCAGAGAAGAGCAGCAAAGAAAAATATCAACCTGTTATTGTTTGTTTTTATAATCAAAGCAACCATTAGCCAAGTTATTTGTAGAATCCAGAAGATTAAAAAAAAAAAAGATGAGAAATTACATTCTCCTATAGAGCCCCGTAAAAAAGGAATGTGCTACCACCAACGCATTCACATAAAACTGAGAAAATAAATTTGCATTGCTTTAATACAGCAAGTTAGTTGGAATTTGTTATAGCAGCTATTGGAAAGTAATACACTATAACATCCATGAGACTCATGTCTGAAACCCTGAAATCAGGGCTGGAGAGAGAGTTCAGCCAGCAAAGTGTTTGCTCTGCAACCATAAACACCTGAGTTCACATTGAACAAGGAGAAAGCAAGCCAGTGCCTATATAGAACCTTCACCCCTATATTCTTGTGTCTTTGGTATGGAAAGGTGCTCTGCAGACTACCAAAAGAAAAAATTAAATACCAAGCTAGCCAAAACATCTTTGATCTACATTCTGCCCTGCCTGCAAGATATGCTAGTGCAGTGGTCAGACAAAGTTTGTGGGAGTAACCAGCCAATGTTTCATTTGATTTAAGGCCTACTCTTCAAGATAAACTCCATACTCACCTGATGCTAGTTAGATGATCAAGAACCAGACACTAGATAGCCCAGAGATTTAGGGTAAAACCAGGTGCTGCTGGTCTAAAAACAGAAAAGTATCAATAAAATGGCTTTAATGATCAGTGCCTTATTCAGCCATCATCACAGAAGCCCAGCATCATGGAGAGAGAGACAGGCAGAAGGAGAAAGAGAGAGAGAGAGAGAGAGAGAGCTTGGAAAACACACATCTAAATGGGATACCTCTTTCAAATTCATCCCCTCATAGCTCAGTGGACCCCAGGGAAGAGAAGACAGAAAAAGAGTAAGAGCCAGAGAGGATGGAGGACACCAGGAGAACAAGCTTCTCCTGAGTGAGTCAATTAAGCAAGGTTCATATGAGCTCACAGAGGCCGAAGCAGCAAGCACAGTGCATACAAGTATCTACACCAGGTCCTCTGTATATATATATATTACAGCTTTCAGCTTAGTATTTTTCTTTGATTCCTGTGTATGTGAACCAGTGAGTCTTTGATTCTTGGGCCAGCTTTGAGGGGCTCTTTTTCTTCTTTTGGCTTGCCTTGTCCAGCCTCCACGTGATGACTTTTGTTTTATCTTACTGTATTTTATTTTGTCATCTTTTGTTGTTATCCCTTAGAAGCCTGCTCTTTTCCAATGAGAGACAGAAAGACAGTGGATATAAAGGGGAGGGAAGGTAGTAAGGAACTTGGAGGAATAGAGAGAAAGGAATATATTCTATGATCAGAATATATTGTATGAGAAGAGAATCTATTTTTAATAAAAGGGGAAAATGCTCAAAGAGAGAGCAAAAGAAAGAAAGGAAGGAAAGGAGGTAGGGAGAGAGGGAGGGAGGGAGGGACGAAGAAAAGACCTGAATTCAGTTCTTAGAAACTACATTTTAAAAGCTGGGGGTGGGGGTAGGGAGAAGATGGGAACCTGATCTGGTATTGGGTGAGGGAAAAGGACTAAAGCCCTACCCTAAGGGCCAGCAAAAAGAATGGAAACAGGCAACCTCAGGAAATAGGAGGTTGGGGGACACCCTCCCCTCCAATGCACCAGAGACCAGGGAGGCAAGAGACTCCAAGGACTCAAAGGGAAGGACCTGAACAGTAGGACTGTCTGGAGAGGAAATTTATACAACCCACCCCCAGCAGAGAGGCAGGACATCAAGTGAGGGATGAGGGATGGGGTTGCCATCCCACAGTCATACCTCATACCCTTAATTGTTTCTGTCTGAAAGAATTACAGGGATGAAAATAGGGAGGAGACTGAGGAAAAGAAGGTTCAGCAACAGGCCCAAAGTGGTATGCAGCTCAAGGGGAGGGCCCAAGGCCTGACACTATTACTGAGGCTATGGAGCACTCACAAAAAGGGACCTATTATGACTGCCCTCCAAAGACCCAACTAGCAGCTGAAAGAGTCAGATACAGATATTTGCACCCAAACAATGGACAGAAGCAACTGACCCCAGTTGTTGAATTAGGGAAGGCTGAAAGAAGCTGATGATAAGGGTGATCCTGTAGGAGGACCAGCAGTCTCAATTAATTTGGACCCAGGAGATCTCTCAAACACTGGACCACCAAACAGACAGCAAACACCACCTGATATGAGGCCCCCAAGACACATACAGTAGAGGACTTCTGGGTCTGTGTACATTCAGATGCACCTAACCCTCAAGAGACTGGAGGCCTCATGGAGTTTAGAGGTCAGGTGGAGTGGGGGTTGGGGCATCCACGTGGAGATGGGGGCTGGGGTGAGGTAGGGAGGAGATGTGGGATGTGGAGCAGTTGGATGGTGAATGGTGGGGGGCAAGGAATTGAATATGGAGTGTAAAAAATAAATTAAAAATAAAAGAAAACGAAAAATATAAATAAATGAATAAATAAATAGATAGATAAATAGATAAATAAATAAATAAACAAACAAACAAATAAATAAATAAAATAAATAAATAAATGCAAAAAAAATGGCCATGATGTTGTGAGATTGTTATCCTATACTGGAGAGACATGACAGACAAGCAGACCACTGGAGCTTACTGACTGGCCTGTTAGCCTGCTTGACAAACTCTAGGACAGTGATATACCCTGTCACAAAAACAAACAAAAGCAAAATCCAAACACCAAAACAAGAGAAAACGAAAACCTCAGGGTGGATGTCATCCAACTATATTTTCTTAGGACTTCCAGCTAACAGATCTAACAGAATCTAACAGACCCAGACCGTAGCTAACAGTGAAGCCACAGTGCCCTCTAGTGGCCAGTAACAAAAAAAGCAACACAAACTGGAGCTGTCATTTCTTTAATTTCATATAAGACTTGTGAGATTTTATAATGTGTCAGTGTTAGAGAGTAGGGAATCAGTGTTAATCTTACTTTGGTCTAATTTTTAAACTCTGACAGAAAGACCATGCGTGATCATTACCGAGCATACAACTGGATCTTCTAGATAAATAGATGGGATGATATGAAGTGAAGGCAAATGAACAAACATTGTGAAAGGCACTTAGACTCTGCAAGGAAGGACAGAGTGCCGGGAAGGAAGGTCTGAGAGTGCAGGTGCATGCAGAACCCCTCCCCTGCAACCCTGCTGTTTTCCAAGAACTCCTAACAGTTCAGACCAATTTCTCTTACTATTGTAGAATATCAGGCAGGAGTTAGCAAAGGTGCAGAGACAGACATAAAAAGGTACCGTGGGGGTTGGGGGGGGGTACCTGGGGCCCCGGGCTGCTTTAGAAGCTCTTAACAAGGGGAAGAACTTGGTATTTTAACATACCAAGGAAGCATCGTAATAGACAAAGGCAGACACATGAAATGTACTCAACAGCCTCCAAGCTATCTGGATCAAGCCTGAAATAGTTTGGGGCTGTGCCAGGGACATTAGAAAGTTGCAGCACTCTGAAAAGTAGTTCTCTGTTTGTGTGGAGATTTGGAATGGGCGTGGTGGTCGCATACCCCCAAGTTAGGTAGGTTTGGGCTGGAGGACCAAGACTTACAGAAACTCAAATGTATTCTTTTGAAAAGTCTGTGACTCCTGTCAGCTTATCCATTTTATGTATTTCTTTGAAGACAAAACATTATTAAAAATGAGTTGAGATTGATAATATTAATAGTAATAATAGTAAAAATAAATGTAATTATTATTAATGCATTTTCATACAAGCAAGAGTAGAAATAATCCCTCCAAAAAAACCAAATATATAATGTAGAGTATTTGTTCCTTAGAAAGTTCTAGTACAAAGGCATAGAAGCACAATATAAGGATGTCATGAAGGATAGCATTCTAAACACTCAGATGCTTCAGCTCCAGTAGGAAAGCCTGTTGCCTGTGACTCACAGATAACCTCCATCTAGACTACTGGCTTGTGGATGGATTTCCTGATTGTGGATGGATTTCACAGAACAAGTATCTCCAGATTCTGATGACTGAGTCTGTGAAAAGTCACTTTCAGTTTGGGATTCTTGAATTGTTACTGAAAAAAAAAATACTTGGAGGCCCTGAGATATTATTTTCAACCACTTGCAGTCCTTGTGTTTCAAGAAAGAATTTGTGATCTCTGGTTACATGCAGCATAGGCTATGTTTAAAGACCAACTCTGTTCATGGGGTATAAGAAGTAGTCACAGGTCTCTGCTGAAAGCTGGCTTGAAGAAAACCATCAGCTTTGTGCACAGCAGGGATGTGTCTCTGTGTTACTGTGATAAACTGCTGGCACAGAGATAGGTGGCTGTGTCGCTCTGCTTTGCAGACTGAATCTTGAGAGTGGAGTTAGTTCCTTTAGGCCTCACAGCAGAAAAACGATCCAAGGGCAACTGTGAATTATCTATAACAGCCTCATTCCGAAAGTAAACTAGAAGCTGGGGCCCCTGGTCTCTGGGCTGCTGATACCAGTAAAGGGTATCATGTCCAGAAATAGGGTCACACCAAAAGGAAACAGCTTGCCCTTCCTGTAGGACTGCGTATCTGGGAGACTGGGTGACTCCAGCTTCAGACAGTACTGTGGGAAAAGAACAGACTGTTTCAAAATGGGAACAATTGAAATAATTCCCCCAGAGAAATGCAAAATGGAGACTGTTTTTCTAAAAACTTACCTGTGTCAAGGAGACAGAACACTGCCCAGCCAAGAAGCCTGGTGCCCATGGCAGATTGAGGGCAGAGGAAGGCTTATCATATCAAGGTCTTGACAGCTGCATTACTTGGTACCACATGACACTTCCCATGATGACTTCACTGTCCCTTCAGAGAATCAGTCTTAGCACAGTCCCTCTGAATGTAAATGGTTTAGCATATGCCCAGACTGCACGTGAATTCATCCAGTGTCCTCACACACAGCTCGGGCTTTAGAGTGGCATGTCACAGTTCATCATAATAAATAAAATGAGTTTTCTGAAATTCCATAGGCAATGGTAAGCTCCTGATAGCTACATTTTCAGTATTTGAGAATAATAATGCTAATAATATTTTAATATTTCGAGAATCTCTTATATGAGTATTCTCTTTCCACACATACATCATTTCCTTACTTCCTATATCCCCTGCCATGTTTTCTCCAAATCCTTCTTGAATTCATGATATCTTCTTTAATTATTATGATAACATAAATGAAATTATTTTTCTTCTGGTATTATTTTTCACACACACACACACACACACACACACACACACACACACACACACAAACATACACACGAGCTACAGGTTGATGAGAGAGAGAGAGATGAACCTCTCAATGTGTTACCGAATCCCAGCTTGTTGGTTCTAAACATATACACAAGGCAGTTGCATGCTCTAAGTTACCAGCTCCCTCTCCACTCAATTATTGTGTTTTTTTATGGCTCTAAATATAGAGCAGAATTACTATAATTATGTACTTGGATCATTAGCTAGTACTGAGTATATTTTTTAGTTTTTAATAATTTATTTAATTTTATTTTCTGTACATTAGTAATTTGACTGCATGCATGTCTGTGAGGATATTGGATTTCCTGGAACAGGAGTTACAGAGAGTTTTTATCTGTCATGTGGCTTCTGGGAATTGAACCCAGGAGCAGCCAGTGTTTTCAACTGCTAAGCAAACTCTCCAGCCAGCACACACTCTCTAGTGTTAAATAAGCACAGTGATGATAGACCCAAGCCCTATGAGATGAATATAGTGCCAGGCTCTGGAAAAGTCACCTGTGTATGTGCATATGGTCTCTTCCCATAAGAAAGTTTTCTAATCTCAGCCAACAAAATGAAGTGATGTCGTCTAAAATCTGAAGGAGTATATTTTTGTTTCTACCTATACTCATCACAGTAAAACTATTATAATCTAAGGGCCATATTAATCTTTAAAACACATCTGACAATAAACTATATTCCCCTAAAGAAAACACACAAAATTGCCATGAACAATAAGTAGATGCTTGACCTTGTTGGTTCTAAGTAGTTTAAAGGGGCACAGTGAGGTATCACTTCACACATAGACAGCCACAACAACAGTAATAAATGAATGTGTGAAAATATTGGAAAGACTGTGAAAAAAATGGAACTCTCATACATTGATGTTTCGAATCTAAAATGGTACAGCTCCTTTAACAAAACTTTGACAGTTACTGAAAATATCAAACAGAATCATTGCATGACTCCACAATCTCCTGTATACTCCAAAAAAAAACAAACAAAAACAAAGCAACAAAAATAAATTAAAAACCTGAAGACTAGGAGGAAAGAGAGAATTAACGTTCAATGTCCGTTGACTGTTATTGATAATAACTGAGATTTGGAAGCAATCTAAAAAGCCATAAAGTAATAGGAGATTTACAATTTTAATAAAATTATGTATTAAAATAATTCAAGTTGTGATGCAAATTTAAAATATGATACCTATGCTGAGTGAGAGAAATCAGACTCAAAGAGAAAGAAATATATTTCTAAACATATACTTCCTATAATAAGCAAGATCTTGGGTCAGATGAAACAATAGTAACTGCTTAATGGATTACAGATAAAAAACTTTTGAGGACACATGGCAATGACTGATGTACAACACAAAGGATATGTGTAAAAAGACTAAGTTACTGATATAAAAACAGTAATGGCGTTCAGAAAAGGTGGTCCACTGACCTATTTTGGTTTCTGCTTCTTCTGAACTTAGGGATAAACTAGAGCAGGACATTTTTCTTTCTTGGCTTTCCCTGGTAGACTAAATGCAGACTCTCCAAAAGAAAGCTGTGAGGCCCTCCCTGTGAGTCCCCCCAACCAGGGAGGCTTAAGCCACCACAGGAGGAGACACTGGAAAGTCCATACTGTGCTCACACAGTCTTCACAGAGTATATCACCTACTCTCCCAAGAACATGTTCAGCTTCCCTCCAAATAATTTATTCTTCCCCAACCTGACTGCCTCTACCTGCACCTCAGCCAGTGAAGAGGGAATAAAAATTTCCAGAGACCAGTAGGTGTTAGGATTTCATTTTCTCTTCATTTGATGACCCCAGGCATGCAATTAGCTTTTTGCCTGTTAATCTATGAATTTATTTCATAGACTCAAATCAGAGAGTAAGCAAATATTTCCTCACATATAACCATAAAGGTAAAATGTTTATGTTATCATGTTTTAATTATGATGCTTAAAATGTAAGAAAGAGATAAAGAGTATGTCAAAATGACAAAAGAAAATGAAAGTAACTATCAATAGCTGAGTCCTCCATGGAGGTACTCAAAGGGAAAGAATGCAAGTAAGTCAGATGCATTGATAACTAACAGAAGTGGTGTTTGTCAGAAAGCATCCTGTGAAGGATTTCCTGAGGTGGCTGTAATTTTCTTCTGTGGTATAACACAGACCTGACAGTCCACAGCTCCATGCACATTCTGTATTGTAACTCTTTAGAAAATGTTCCTATCTGGTAACATAGGAACCAAGAGACTTGAAATCAAGTCTCATCATCATCACTTCAACTGCTGATAATACTTTACTTCTAAGTAGCAGTACAAAAATAAAATCAATGTTCTCTAAAATTTCCTTTTACTCTTCTGTGACTTGAAAACTTAGGTGAAACATTGTTGTATTTCTTGGGTTAACTTTTTTTGTTAATATTCTTTATCTTTTGAGGGTAAGAATTATATTTAGGCATGTTGTGCTATATTTTAATGCAAAATAGTGCTTATTTGGTTTACATGTTAGATGTTTCCCAAAGATTCACATATTAAAGGCTTGAGTGTTCATTCAAGGAAGAGCTTCCAAATATATTAGAAGATGAAGGCTTTGATATCACCAATGACTAATCCATACATAGATTATATTAGCAAGGACATTGAGTGATAAAGACAACTTCAGAAATCAGGGTCTAGTAGAAACAAAATAGCAAGTCCAATTAATCATAGACTAAAATCCTTTGAAACACTGGGACAAAAATCTAAAATATACCCTATTCCTTTATTTTCTCAGATCTGTCATGATGCTAGAAAGGTGAACATGACACATGTCTCCAAACTCAGTGCTGATTCAGGTTTATTGTCCATTTTGTAAAGTGCCAATTGCCACCCACTCAGCCAAAGTTCTTTGGTTTTTTAAATTTTTTATTAGATATTTTCTTTATTTACATTTCAAATGCTATCCCAAAAGTTCCATATACCCTTCCCCTGCCCTGATCCCCCACCCACCCACTCCCACTTCCTGGCCCTGGTATTCCCCTGTACTGAGGCATATAAAGTTTGTAAGACCAAGGGGCCTTTCTTCCTAGTGTTGGCTGACTAGGACATCTTCTGCTACATATGCATCTAGAGACATGAGCTCTGGGGGTGCTATTTAGTTCATATTGTTGTTCCACCTAAAGGTTTTAGACCCCTTCAACTCCTTGGGTAAGTTCTCTAGCGCCTCCATTGGGGGCTCTGTGTTCCATCCTATAGATGAATGTGAGCATCCCAGTCTGTGTTTGCCAGGCACTTGCATAGCCTCACTCAAGATAGTTATATCAGGGTCCTTTCAGCAAAATCTTGCAGGCATATGCAATAGTGTCTGGATTTCGTAGCTGATTATGGGATGGATCCTTGGGTGGGGTAATCTCTGGATGGTCCATCCTTTTGTCTTAGCTCCAATCTTTGTCTCTGTAACTCCCTTCATAGGTGTTTTGTTCTCCATTCTAAGAAGGAATGAAGTATGCATACTTTGGTTTCATTCTTCTTGATTTTCTGATACAACTTGCAAAACACAAGAAAATCAGCCAAAGTTATTACATGTTGTAGCAAGAAAACGAGTTACATTTATTTCTAATCTCCTCAAAACCTCAAAAAAGAGTAATATATCATGGAATCTGCATGATAATCCCTCCAGAATTTTTTATTTGGTAGAGGAAATTGAAGGCTGCAGAGAGAGCCTTCACCTGGGTAAGTCCTTTACATGATTATCCAATCTTAAGTGCTCAGACATAAAGAAAATACATGGAAGTAACACTAAGTGTACTTATCAGGTTGCACTTACTTATTCACAGAACACACACACACACACACACACACACACACACACACACACACATATATATATATATATATATATATATATATGGAATATTGTATATACACATATACACATATATGTATACACACACACACGAAGGATAGATTCAAAAACAAAAGGGAAAGGCATGTCTACAATACAGAAGAGAGTTGAAAATAGCACAGTACAAATGAGGAAGCAATTAATATAGACAAGTTTAGCTAGAAAGGAAGACAGCAAGGAATGCTGGGTAAAAGCTGATGATTCAGATGGGTGAAGAAAAATGGCAGAGGAACTTATAGGCTATTGTCCTGAAGAACAAAGGGGCTACTGACTTATAGAGTAAAAGCATCCAGAGAAGAGATAGTGTAAGCTTTTCAGTTGGGTAGGAAAGTGATTGAAGTGGTCACTGAAGACCACAGGGTGGCAGATGATGGCTTTGAGATTATCAAGAGTGATCATGACCTTCAGCTAAAGGTTCATTTCACTCTCTGAAAACAGAAGCAAGTTCTAGATATATAACAGGTATTCATAAAAATCTGTCAGAATGACCTTTCAGTAAGGCTGAGACTCATGCTGTGTGGTTCCTAGTTTGTCAAAGCTCAGTGGCCCTTACAGAAGCAGACACTTCCTGGGGTGCACAGCCAACTAGATTTCCCTATTTCCTTTATGTGCAGAGTGAAGGAAGCCACACATCACTGTGTATCACTGCTGGCACAGAAATATACAGCTGTCTGAGAGAGGGAAGCCAACTCCAGAATGAGGGAGAAGTCCTCTTGGCTTGGTCTGGAGGCCTTGTACCCATCGGGGACATCTCCTTTCTCAGTGTTCTTGTCAGAAAACGAGTAATAGAGCAGCCTCAGTCCATGCCCCACATCTTGTCGATACCAGTACATATAGTCGTGGTTATTAGTCTGATGACAGCTCAATGTCACGTTTCTTCCTGTTTCTGTCACCTTGTTTCTTGGGCTCTGGGTGACTGCAGCCTCCATGTGTTCTGTAATAAAGAAAGCCAAAGCCTGATCATATTGTCTTAGCAAAGAGACTTAGGAATTCTAAGGAAATAAAGCACACCCGTGGCCTGACCAGCACTCACTTGCACACAGGAGACTCAAAACCACCAAGAAGATCCTGGAGCCATCACAGGACCAAGGCAGGTTCAAGTATGTTCCAGCCCTGCTTGGGAAACTAGAGCTGGGGCCTGGAGCCATCACAGGACCAAGGCAGGTTCAAATATGTTCCAGCCCTGCTTGGGAAACTAGAGCTGGGGTTTTCAGTGACTTAGTGATGTCACTGTCTATAAAAAAATACTAGAGCTGCACAGTTAAGACTCTCCACCACTTCTCTACATAAGCAAGCCAGTTTTCAAGCATAGTCTCATAGTTGCATTATACAACAATTTTAAAGTGAATATACAATAATTACCAACTCAGATAGGGAAGAGTTTGTGCTTTGTTTTTTATTTCTAGGTGTATGTGCTTTCTCTGATTTTAGCATATTTTATTCCTACTATGATTCTGCTGCTTACTCTTCATGGTTTCAAACTTTACTATTTTTGTAGTCTCAGCTGCACCCTCACAACATGCTGACTTCTATGAGGTTTCTTCTAATTCCTTCCTTTGACTAAATATTTGAAGAAAAATTTCAGTGCTATCTATGGCTACAAAGACTGCTTGACACACAGAAAGCTTGTAAAGCACCAGAGTTGAGGTCATTATAATTTGAACAATTGTTTTAAGATCTCTCCAATCTCATCAGGGATACAAGATCTCACTTCTAGACTCAGCTCTCCATGTTTCTTTATTGATCAGAATTCTCTATTTTTTACAGGAGAGGCTATGAATAGTAGATGTAAGTTTTTGTCATTGCACTTTCTGTCAAGAATAAACCCCTGCAGCAATGTGAGAGATCTGTTTGCCAGGAAATATACAGATCTGGTGCCTCTAGGGTCCCAGGGAATTGTACCAAAATCATCCAAAGCTCTTGTATAGCCTTTCTTATTACTTTGCTAATATGAACACTTACCTCTACTCAATGGCAGTAAAGGTTCCTTCCTAGGTAAAGCACAGCTCAGTTACTCCATACACAGATAATGTCTCAGTACGAAGTCTCTTTTCTATGGCTACACATCCCGGAGGGATCTTGATGGAAACGTTATATAACCGTGCCCTGGTGAGAGAGGACTCATAAGCAGAAGCAAAGACAAAGGAGGTCAGCAGAGTTCCCATATGAAGAAGATGGCAGTAGGAGCTGGTTGTACCTGAAAAAACATTGTGATCCATACCTAAAGCTTGGCTGACCTCCAGAGACCAAAAGCCACCAATAAAGGAAGTCATTGTTCATGGTTGCATCAGGCCAAGAAAGAAGCACTTAGATGTTTAGCGTAAGGAACATAAAATTTCACTGCTCTTATGCTCATTTTAAACCAAAGCATGTTCTACCAGTTATGTTAGTCTTCTGAACAATACTTTCATTTTGTTGGAGAGAGTGTGATTTGTATAACTACTTTTTTTATATATCCCTGTTCAATTGATTTTTAATTGTAAAGTAGCAATTTTCTGTTGTTGAAAATGTACACAGCATCTTCAAACTGTGACAAGACAAACATGATCTAACTTAATATTATTCATCTATAACTTGTACATGCCAAACTCTCCCATTTGGACAAACACACACACACACAGAGAGAGAAAGAAAGAGAGAGAGAGAGAGAGAGAGAGAGAGAGAGGAAGAGAAAGAGAGAGAGAGTGTAAGCTCAACTGGTAAAGAGACAGTGAACAGCTACATTTTTGACCAAAAGTAAAGAACACTATAGAAAGTCATGCTTTGATTTAGAAGGGAAAGAGATGTAGGTTTCAGAATTAGTATTGGTATTATTAAACATGAAATGTTGCAAATTTTCATGAGCTATTAATGCCTAACTATAAAGCAACACATACAAATCTTTATCTGCAAATGGATACACTAATTTCTACCATTGTTTTAAAACATGTAGATTATGTCTACACCCCAGGACAGAATAGAATTCCTACCACTGGCTAAAAGCTGCAAAGTATTGGCAGAGATATGAGAATATCTGGAGAGCTTGGGGCTAACCTCTGTGTTGGGGAGCACTAGTGTGGGTTTACCCAGGCAATGGGGGATTGGTATAAAACTAGGAACATTTCTGGACCTTGGATAAGACTTTGAGCATCTCTCAATCCCTCTCTTATACATCATCAGCTGGGGCAGGAAAATAATGGCACAGAAAGCCAATAGCTCTGTAGGCTGTGGTGAACTGGCAGAGAAATACACAGCTGAGTCCTCCAGCTCCAAGGCACTCAGGTTAATCTCAGAACAATAGTCATTGAACTGTTGGATTAAAAGTCAATCAGGAATGTTTCCTTTCTCTCCCTCACCTTTTTCATAATTCTGAATGAGGAACTTTAGTTCTTGCCCCTGAGTCTGTTGGTACCAAACCACATGGCTATGTTCTCTAATTCCTATCACAGTGTTGTAGAGAGACATGGACTAGTCACTAGGTAGCAGATGCCTTTGGAAAGAATGGACCTGGGCAAAATAATCTTTTAGTCTAAGTAAATTTTTCTGATGCACAGACTGTGAATTCTGTCAATGGAGAAGTCTTCTAAGCACTTTGAAAAATAAACTGGTCTAAGGAAGAGAAAACTTGGAAGGGTAGAATGATGGAATTATTGTCTTAGACACCTAACAAGTCTTTAAAAAGTTTATATATTAAAATTTTAAGTGAATTCAGATTGCATTTTTTACTCTGCAGTTATACTCAGTTCACCTATACCTTTTCTCATTTTCTCCATGTTTCCTTATGAATATCATTTCCAAATTCATTTATCCTTCCTTCTGGAGCCTCTGATGTACTATTACTTACATATAGGGAATTTTCATCACAAACACTACAATTTCACTTCTAGGACTTGGGGTTGGATTTGTGTGTGTCTCCCTCATTTTTACAAACTGTTTAATGTGCTGCAATTATACTGCTCAATGTCACTGCCAGCCAATTTATCAGAAGTGACTGATTTTTCTCCTAGTGACAAGTCCTATTTTCCTGCTTCTTGGAAAAGCTGTAAATTTTTTATTAGATGCCAGACAGTATATTTTATATTTTGGTGTTCTATATTCCATAGTTTTCTTATTAAAAGATTTATAGGTTTATTCTGCAATGTGTTTAAGTCATTGAGAAATAGAAATCAGATGAATTCCTAGCAGATAGTTATTGCTCTTTTTAGACTTTGACAAAGACAGATACATAACTTAGAGGACTGGAGGGGAGCTCAACCATTAAAGACTGAGCCCACATTAAAAAATATAAGATATACAACTTAGAGATGGACACAACATTAAATTATGTAATGGTAGTATAATATTTTAATACAATTCAATACTACAATAAGTAAAGTTCTTATACACATCAAAATGTAACAATACACATGCTAAGTGAAAAACAAGACACAAAGAGAAAAATATTATAATTCTAAATAAAGACTTGCTAAAAACAGGGAAGATAGGGATTCTAATAAAGAAATAGTTACTGCTTAATTGGCTACAGATAAAAACTTTTTGGGAAATATAATGATGGTTTAACAACACAATGCATATGTGTAAAATACCACAAAGTTATAAATATTAAACCGTGACATTGTTTAGAAAATGGCACTTCAGTATGCTAATTTGGTGGGTTTTGTTTCTTTGGAACTTAAGGTGCAAAAGCAAGTATAGAAAAAAATTCTTTCTGGAAGCATAAAACTCCTCCCCTGGTAGAAAACACACAGATACTACAAAAGATATATGTGAGCCCCTCCCTGAGAGTCCAACCAACCAGAGAGGATGAAGTTGTACCACAGGAGGAGACACTGGATATCTATACTATGTCCAAAGAGATTTCTCAGTCTGTCACCAATCTTTTAAGGGAATACTCAGCTTTTCACAAATATTTTATTCTTCCCCAGTTTACCCATATCACCCTACACTCAGCCTGTGAGAAGGAATTCAAATTTCAGCCTACATGGAGATGTTTAAATATTTTTTCTTTCCTTTCGATATCTCCATAAATGCGATTACCTTGCAGTTTTTTGTCTGTTAATCAGTGAATTTATTTCATAGACACAAGGCATAAAGTAAACAAATATACCTCATGCACAAGCATCAAAATGAACTTGTTTTGTTATCATGTATTTCATTACAATCATAAGCATTTAAAAAGGAACAAAGAAAGACAAAACAACTAAAGAAACTGAATCCTCCAGGGAGACACTTAAACACACACACACACACACACACACACACACACACACACACAATTAAATCAGATGCATTGGTAACATACAGACGTGATGTTTGTCGCAAAGCATCCTGTGAAGGGATTTTTGTTGTGGCTGTAATTTTCTTTGGTAATTAACATAGTTTCAGGCTGTCCAGGTTCAACACACTTTCTGTATTGCGATTCTGTAGAGAACATTTCCATCTGGTAACCTTGAATTCATGTCTCATAACTTCAGATGCTGACGCTTTCTTTCTAAATAACAATTGAAAATTAATCTTTTGTGGTCATTTCTATTTACTCTTCTGTGACTTGACAGCTGAGATATTTTTTGCTGTATTTTCTGAGTTAACTTTTGTATTAATAAAAGTATTCTTTGTCTCTTTTTGGGATAAGAATTATATTCAGGGATGTTGTGTCATATGATGATGCAAAATAGTGTTTATTTATTTTATATAGTATGTATTACCTAACGATCCACATATTAAAGTTTTAGTTTCTACACAGTGTTCAGACAAAGGGCTTCAAAAAAGATTAGATCATGAAGAATTTTATATCATCAATGGCCAATCTATAGATAGCTTTATATTACGAAGGACATTGAATCTGGAGGCAACTTCAGAAAGAAGAGACCCATTGGAAGACGTAGGCCACTGTACTCCTCTCTCTCTCTCCCTCTCTTCCTCTCTCCCTCTGTCCTTTCTTCCTTCCATCACTCCCACTATCCCTCTTTCTTTCCTTATTCTCATGAGATAGGCAGTTCAGCTCTGCCATGTTTCTCCTGTCAGACTGTTCTGCCACATCCCAGGTCCAGCAACATACAATGCAAATAATCATAGACCAAAATTTTGAAATGCTGAAGAAAACACACCTTTTTGTTTTTGTTTTTCTCAGTCCTGTTATAATTCCAGTTTAAAATCCAGCATGAATGAGCAACTTCCTGCTACTGGCTACCCAATTACTACCTACTGAGTCAAGTTACTGACACATTTTAACGGGAGGATATGATACTTCAATTTGTAAACTCAGCAAGTTGTGCAAAAGGAGTTAAAACTTGATAACTGGAATAGTAATCACTCCAGCATTTTTCCCTGAGGCATAGGGAATGAGTCCTCCACAGGAGCCTTTAAAAGGCTTTCCAAAGACAAGTGATTGGGCAAATATATATATATATATATATATATATATATATATATATATATATATATATATATATAAACAAGCAATACTAAACAGACACAGGAGGCTGTATCCATATATTTATTCACACCACAAACATAGAAAATTAAAATAATAACTACAGAATAAAGACCATGAATTTTAATATGGGGGGAGGTAGATAAATAGAGGGAGAAGTGGGGGGGGCCAATGTAACTAAACTAACATCTTTAAAAGGATCAAGAAAAATAATTCTTCCTGAAGCATATATTCAAGGGAAAAAAGAGTTCCTGAAATAAGAGGGAAAGGTATGTCTTTAGTACCCAAGAATTGACATGGAAAAATATCTCAAGGTCAAAACCAGCATAACACAAATGAGTAAGTACTGACTGCAGATAAATTTAGGTAGAATGAACCAGGGAAGGATAAAGGCTGGTGATACAGATGACTGATGTCAGAGGACCTTATGGCCATTCTATGCCCCAGTATAGCGGAATGCCAGGACTAGGAATGGGTGTGGGTGGGTTGAGGAGCGGGGGGGGGGGGGTGGAGAGTAGGGAGAAAGAGGATAACATTTGAAATGTAAATAAAGAAAATATCTAATAAAAATATTTTTTAAAAACATGAGCTACTATTTAATATAGCCAGAAAAGACATCACATAATTAACTCAGTTGTCAGAAAGGGGTTGAAGAGGTCATTGAAGGCCACAGGTAGAGACATAGTGGCTATAAGATCATTAAAGGGGTCATTGTGAACTTTAACTAAAGAATATTTTTATGCTCTGAAAAATATTCCCAGATGAGACAAGCACCTATGAAAAGGTGTTAGAGTGGCCTCTAGTCAGGCTGAGCCCTATGTTGTAAGGTTCCTAGTTTGTCAGAGCTCGGTGACTCTTACAGAGGCAGGGACTTCCTGAGGCACACAGGCACTTTGTTTTTCTAATTTCCTTTCTGTTCAGAGTGAAGGAAACCACACATCACTGTGTATCACTGCTGGCACAGAAGTACAGTGATGTCTGAGAAGGGGAAGTCAACTCCAGAATGAGGGAGAATTCCTCTTGGCTTGGTCTGGAGGCCTTGTACCCATCAGGGACGTCTCCTTTCTCAGTGCTGCCAGCACCATATGAGTAATGGATCAGCTTCAGTCCATGCCCCATGTCCTGTCGATACCAGTACATGTTGCTGTGGCTATTAGTCTGACGACAGCTCAATGTCATGTTTCCTCCTTTTACTGTCACCTTGTTTCTTGGGTTTTGGGTGACTGCAGCCTCCATGTGTTCTGTGATAGAGAAAGACAAAGCCTGATCATATTGTCTTAGCAAAGAGACTTAGGAATTCTAAGAAAAGAAAGCACACCCGTGGCCTGACCACCACTCACTTGCACACAGGAGACTCAAAACCACCAAGAAGAGCCTGGAGCCCATCACAGGACCAAGGCAGGTTCAAGTATGTTCCAGCCCTGCTCGGGAAACTAGAGCTGGTGCTTTCAGTGACTTAGTGATGTCAGTGTCTCCAACAAATGCTTGAATTGCACAGTTAACATGCCATACCCTTCTTTATACAAAAAAGTCTACTATAGATTATAATGTCATAGTTGGACTCTACAACAATATTTGTAGTATATACACACAAAGCATCAGCTCAGATCAGAAAGAATTTATGGTTTGTTTTGTATTTATACTTGTATGTACTCTTTCTCTGATTTTAGTCAATATATTAGACTTTTTCCTGATAGGATACAATTTCTTATATTTTCATGTTCCTTATGTTTCCATTTTTGTTACCTCTGTGATTTCAGTTGCACCCTCACAACATGCTTTATGCATTCTATGAGATTTCAACATTGCCTAATAAGCCAAAGAAAATGTTCAGTGCTCTCTGTGGCTACAAAGACTGCCTGACACCCAGTAAGCTTACGAAGCACCAAGACTGAGGTTATTAAATTTGAACAATTGTTTTAAGAATTCTCCAACCTACTCAAGAACACAGCTGTACATTGTAAACTCAACCCTCAGTCTATTCTCAGTGATAGAAATTCTCCCTTTGTTTCAGGTGACACTGTGGCTGAGGGACCTCAGACTTTGCCACTGTATTTTCTGTCAAGTGGAAATCCCTTCATCAATGTGAGTGAGCTGTCTTCCAGGTAATGTACAGGTCTGGTGCCTATAGGGTTCAAGAGAGTTGTACCAAAATCATTCAAAAGTTCCGTGTGACCTTTGATAAACTTTGCTAATGTGAAACACTTACCTCTACTCAATGGCAGTAAAGGTCCCTTCCTAGATAAAGCATATCCCAGTTACTCCCTACACAGATAATAACTCAGTATGAAGCCTCCTTTCTGTGACCACACATCCTAGTGGGATTTTGATGGAAACTTTCTTTAACCTGGCCCTGGTGGGGAATGACTTAAAAGCAGAAGCAACGACAAAGGGGTAGGGGAGTGTTCAGAACAGAATCCATATGAAGAAGGTGGAAACAGGATCTGACCTTCCCAGAAAGGACATTATCTTCCATTCCCAAAGCTTGGCTAGTTCCTAGAGACCAAGAGCCACCAAAAAGAAGACTATTGTGTGTGGCAGACTAAGTCTAAGGAAAAGGCACTTTCTACTTAAGACATAGATGTTTGGGGTAGGGAAACATTAAATTTCATAGATTGTAGTATCATTTCAAATAGGATCTACCAGTAATGTTAATCTTCTAATCAATACTCTCATTTCATTGGAGATAATGGAATATGTGTAAATATCTCCTTTTTATTCCTTTTCAATAGATTTTTTACTAGCAAATTTTCTCTGTCGAAAATGTATGGAACTATGAGAAAACAAACATTATCTGGCTTAATATTATACATCTATAATCTATCACCCTCCCCAAAACACACACATGCATACATACACACACACACACACACACACCAAGTTCAGCTAATCTGAGAATACAAAAAAGCCATGATCTTCTATATTTTTTATACAAAGTGAGTAACACCAAGAAAATTCAGAACTTTGACATAGAAGGCACAGAGATATACCTCTCAATCTTAGTGTTTATATTCTTAAACAAAAAGTGTTGGAAATTTTCATAGGCTACTGATTTCTGTTGAAGTGGTATATGTAAATCCTCACTGAGAAAATGGATATGATAATATCTATACTTGTCTTAAAGCATGTTGTCTATGGCCATAATCCATGACAGAGCAGAGTTTCTTACCATTGCCTAGGGACTAGAAAATATTAGTTGAGATCTGAGAATAGCTGGAGGGCCTTGGCCCAGTCCAATGTTTAGGAACAGTCTGTGCGTGTTTAGCTAGGCAGTCAGAGGATTAGTAACAAGCTAGAAGCATTTCTGGTCCTTGGCTAAGGTTTTGTGGTATCACCCAACCCCTCTCTAGTACATCACCAGCTGGAACAGAAAGATTAAGTTACAGAAAGCCAGTAGCTCTGTAAGGCTGTGGAGAGAGCTGGCACAGAAGTACACGGCAGAGTCCTCTAGCTCCAAGGCACTCATGTTCATCTCAGACTGATAGTCACTGAACTGCTGGACTGAGAATCTGCTGGGCAGGTTTCCTTTATCTCTCTCTATTTTATTATAATGCTGAATGAAGAACTTTAGTTCCTGCCCCTGAGTCTGTTGATACCAGGCCACAGAGACATGTCCAGAGATGGGAATACATTTCAGAATGGACCTTCCTCCCTTTTCTTTGATTACGTATCTTGGAGACTGGACAACCCCAGAATTTGCTGAACCTGGGGAGGAAGGAGACAGGGGTGAGCATCTAGAGAAAGAGTAGGTCTGTGCAGCAGCAGCAGCAGCAGCAGCAGCAGCAGCAGCAGCAGCAGCAGCAGCAGCAGCAGCAGCAGCAGCAATAAAGAAGCTTAGGAACAGTCCTGCCAGCACTCAGGACTTACTTGTTCCCAGGAGACAGAGAGCAACCCAGGAGAGCAGGGTGGTGCCCCAGGCAGAATCAGAGAGGAGAGTGTTACACATGCTTCTTCTCATGCTGATCTCTTTGGTGAGAGAGCAGGAGTCAGCTCCTCCTCTCTCCTCTTATCATCTCATTGCCTGTGATGTCAGATTCTGAGGTCAGTGATCTGTTGATACTATTACTCCCATAGGCTCTCTGTAGTATTGGACCTAGTCTCAGCCCTTTTCCTTCTCAATAGAAGGGGAGATGGCTGTGCTGAATAAATAGGGCTGGGTGTGGGAAGGTCCTCTTCATGCTTTTCTCTGAGCCAGTTGCTTTCTTCTCTTCTTCTAGCTTCAGAGGGTTTTGGATTGCCAAGACTACAGTTTAAGTCTACAATCCATTCTCCCTGTTGTGATGCACAGTGTGTGTGCATAGATGATTGACTTTACCTCCGAGCCCTGTGTTTCCTGAATCAGCACTGTTTCTGGTTCCACAGCTTCTGCTGGTTGCATACCAAAGCTTTGCATCCATCTTGTTTATCACTGCCCACAGCTCACACAGTGGATCAGCAGCGCCCCCTAATGTGCAGCCACTGGAATGGACCTCTACTGACTGATAGAGATGGGAGCTCTAAAAATAAGGCTTCTGGAGAATTCTAGAAATCTTCACAGAGTTTGCAGTACCTGTTAATGCACCCAAATATCAAATTTTGCCCATGGGAATGAGAACAATTTGAAAGGACCATCATTTTTCAAAAACAGACAAAACCCAAAGAAAACCACAACACAATGCAGTTAAAAGATCTATTTATGATCTATCTATCTATCTATCTATCTACCTACCTACCTACCTATCTATCCATCTACCTATCCTTACTCCTCTTTCTTCTTGTTGTCATGGGCAGCTCAGCTCTGCCACATTTTTTCTGCCAGTCTGTTCTGCAACACCACAGGGCCAAAACAACAGGTCCATGTATGCATAGACCAAAACATCAGAAACACTGAGGCAAAAATTAAAATATTCTTTATTCATTTCTATTCTTAGGTTTGTCATGATGCCAGAAAGGTAGCCATCATACAAATCTCCAGACTCAATTCTGAGTCTCTTTCTTACTGCTCATTATTTAAAATATAATGTGGCTTGAGGAGGAGTTTTCCAGTTACCACTGACTGGCACAAGTTACTCACACACTGTAACAAGAGAATATGATATTTTTATTTGTAAATTCAATAATATATAGGAAAAGAATGATATATAGTTTGAAATCTGGCATGGTAATTCTGCCTGCATATATATGTGTGTGTGTATATATATATATATATATATATATATATATATATATATATATATATATATATACATAAAACTCTTCCCTAAGATGAATATCTACATGGTTGCTCAATCACAAGCTGGTAGCCCTAAAAATATACAATCAATTAACACTAAATAGAGTTTGTAGATTGCATTTATTTATTCATACCACACATACAAAATAGAAACCAATAATCAGAATAATAGAAGAAAAAGAAGCCATGAATATGAAAAGGGAGCAAAACATGTGAGATGTTAGAGTCAGAACTAAATGAGGAAATAATGTTATTAAATTGGAACCTTAAGAAGGCAAGATAAAAGTAATCAAACCTGAAATATATTGTCACTTGGAGAAGAGATATAGAAACAAGAGGGAAAGATATGTTTTCCATGCAGAAGAAATATCCTGGGGAAAATTTTCCAGAATAGAAAATACCACAGCATATATGAAGAAGTATTTGAAATGTAGATAAAGTTAGCTGATGAAGAAAACATCAGAGGATTCTGGTTAATGGCTGATGACGCCAATGAGTGAAGAAAAATGACATGCTATGTTATGGGCTCTTGTTCTATACAAAAGAAGAGGCTACTGACCTAAGGAGTAAACATGGGCTGGAAAGAGATCGTATAAGTGACTCAGTTTGATTGTAAAGTAGTGGAAGAGTTAACTGAAGGCCAACGGGACTAAAATGATGGCTGTGAGATTATCAAAAGCATCACCAGGAATTTCAATTAAAGATTCATTTTCAGCCAGATGTGATTGCACAAGCCTTTAAATACACCACACAAGAGAGAGAGGCAGACAGATCTCTATGACTTTTATGCCAGCTTGGTCTACAATACTAGTTCCAGAATGGCCAGAACTGTTATAAAAAAATACTGTCTTTTTAAAAATTCATTTTTGTGTTTAAAAGCAGAAACAAGAAGTGGGGATAAGACAACCATCCATGAAAAGTCCTAGTTTGTCATATCTCAGTGACTCTTATAGAGGCAGGGGCTTCCTGAGGCACACAGGAAACTTGTTTTCCTAATTTAATTTCTGTGCAGAGAGGAGGAAGCCACACACCGCTGTGTATCACTGCTGGCACAGAAGTACATAGATGTCTGAGAGGGAGAAGCCAATTCCAGTATGAGGGAGAAGTCTTCTTGTGTTGTTCTGGAGGCCTTGTACCCATCAGGGACATCTCCTTTCTCAGTGCTGCCAGCACCATATGAGTAATGGATCAGCCTCAACCCATGCCCAGTGTCCTGCCGATACCAGTACATGTAGTTGTGGCTATTAGTCTGACGACAGCTCAATGTCATGTTTCCTCCTTTTACTGTCACCTTGTTTCTTGGACTTTGAGTGACTGCTGCCTCCATGTGTTCTGTGATAGAGAAAGACAAAGACTGATGATGTCATCTGAGCAAAAAGACTTGGGAATTCAGGGGAAAGAAGCACACTTGGGCTGACCAGCACGTACTTGTACACAGGAGGCTCAAGACCACAAAGATCCTGGAGCCCATCTCGGGACCAAGGCAGGCTCTTGTATGTTCCAGCCCTGCTTGGGAAACTAGAGCTGGGTCCCTCAGCGAGTTAGTGATGTCACTGTCTCCAACAAATGTTTGAGCTTCACAGATAACAAACCACACCCCTTCTCTACAGACAATTCTACTATTAATTATCATCTCACAGTGAACTGTACAATAATATTGGTAGCATAGACACATAAATTATCATCTCAGAACAGAAAGAATTTATGGCTTTAAGTATTTAAACTTGTGTATACTCTTTCTTTGATTTTAGTCAACATATGAGGCTTATTTTATTCCTAATAGGATACCTTTCCTTATTTTATGTTGTTTTAATTTTTGGTACTTCTATAATCTAGGCTTCATTGTGACAAAATTCTGCATTCTGTGAGGCTTGTTCTGATTCTTCACTTTGCCTAAATACTTGAATAAAAGTGTCAGTCCAGCCTACAGCTACAAGAACTATGTGACATCCTGAAAGCTTATAAAGCATTAAGGTTGAGTTCATGACGGTGTGAAAATTTGTTTTAAGATCTCACACACCAATTCAGGGACACATCTCTCTGCATTCTAGGCCCAGCCTTCATTTTGTCCTCATTCATAGAAATTCTTGCTTTGTTTCAGGTAAGGCTATATATAGTGGGCCCACATCTTTGTTCCTGTGTTTTCTCTCAAGAGCAAACCCTCATTAGTAATATGGGTAAGTGGTTTTCCTAGTAATGTGCCCATCTGGTGTGTGAAGTGTCCCAAGAAATTTTATCATAGTCATTCAAAAGCTCTTGTATCACTTTTGTCATAACTTTGCAAACATGTAGCACTTACCTTTACTCAAGGGCAGTACAGGTTATTTCCTAGGTAAGGCATTTCTCAGTTACTCCCTACATAGATAATATCTCGGTATCAAGCCCTCTTTCTGTGTCCATTCATCCTATTGGGATTTTGATTGACACTTTATATAACCCTGCCCTGGTGAGGAAAGACTCACATCCAAAATCAGAGATATAAGGGGTCAACAGAGCTCCCATATGAAGAAGGTGGCATCAGAGGCTGACCATTCCAAAAAAGGACATTGTCCTACATGCTCAAAGTATGGCTAGTCCCTAGAAACCAAGAGCCACCAACAAATGAGGTCATTGTCATGGTTGAGTCAGGTTAAGAAAACAGCAATTTCTATTTTAGACAGAGATGGTTGGAGTATGGAACATGAAATTTCATAGCTCTTAGGAACATTTCCAAGATAATGTCTGATCTAACATTTCCAAGATAATGTCTGAACTAATGATATTTTTATGGAAAATACCCTTATTTCATTTCACCCTTATTGGATATAGAACCATCTGCATAAACACCTTCGTTTTGTTCCTTTTTAATTTATAGTTTAATTGGTTGAGTAGCAAATTTCCCTTTGTTGAAAATTAAGCTTCATCTTGACTTTCAAGATGAACCTTATCTGGCTTAATATAATACAGCTATAAGCTGTCAGGATCCCACCACACATAAACTAAGCTCAGCATATCCTGTAATACAAGAGACCAAGCTGCTCCATTATCCTTTTACCCAAACTGGAGAACAGCAAGGAGATTCAGAATGATTACTTTGAAGGCAAAGAGGTGTATCTTTCAATTCTGAGTCCTATTGAAATGTATGAAAATATTCATCTCCAAAATAGGCATGTTAATGTCTCCACTTGTCATAAAATACGTGGCCTAGGGTAACACCCCAGCACAAAATAAGGCGTCCTGCAACTGTCTAGGAGCTGAAATGTACTGGCAGAGAGGTAAGAACATCTGGCAGGCTTGAGGCCAACCTCGGTGTTTAGGAATATCTATGTTAGCTCCAGTAGACCATAGGAGGATTAGTATAGAGATAAAATCATTTCTGGGCCATGGCTAAGCCTTTGTGGCATGCCCAACCTCTCTCTAGTATGTCACCAGCTGTGACAGAAAGATTACATTACAGAAAGCCAGTATCTTTGTAAGGCTGTGGGGTGAGCTGGCACAGAAGTACATAGCAGAGTCCTCCAGTTCCAAAGCACTCATGTTCATCTCAGAGTGATAGTCATTGAACTGTTGGACTGAGAATCTGCTGGGTAGGAATCCCTTGTCTCTCTCCATTTTTTCATAATGCTGAATAAGGAACTTTAATTCCTGCCCCAGAGTCTGTTGGTACCAGGCCACATTGCTATGTCCAGAGATGGGAATACACTTCAGAACGGACCTTCCTCCCTTTTCTTTGATTATGTGTCTTGGAGACTGGACAACCCCAGAATTTGCTGAACCTGGGAAGGAAGGAGACAGGGGTGAGCATCTAGAGAAAGAGTAGGTCTGTGCAGCAGCAGCAGCGGCTGCGGTGGCAGCGGTGGTGGTGGCGGCGGCGGCAGCAGCAGCAGCAGCAGCAGCAGCAGCAGCAGCAGCAATAAAGAAGCTTAGGTGCAGTTGTGCCAGCACTCAGGACTTACTTGTTCCCAAGAGACAGAGAGCAACCCAGGAGAGCAGGGTGGTGCCCCAGGCAGAATCAGAGAGGAGAGTGTTACACATGCTTCTTCTCAGGATGCTGATCTCTTTGGTGATAGAGCAGGAGTCGGCTCCTCCTTTCCCTTTCCTCCTTTCATCTGATTGCCTATGATGTCAGGTTCTGAGGTCAGTGATCTTGCTGACTCCCACGGGTTCTCTTTACTCTTGGGCATACACTGTTGGCTGTACCCTTCTGCCTTTAGGCTCAGCCTGCTTAGTGGACGGAGAGATGACTGTGGTGAATAGATAGGGCTGGGTATGGGGAAGTGTCCTTCATGCTTTTTCTCTGAAGCAGTTGCTTTCCTCTCTTCTCCTAGCTCTAGATGGTTTTAGATTGCCAAAACTACAGTTTAAACCTGCCTTTGCTGATGCACAGTGGGTTTGCAAATATGATGCCATTCCCTGCTGTGTTCTGGGTCTCCTGAGCCAGCACTATATCTGGTCCTATTGTGGGCTCCAAACTAGAGCTCTCTTTGCAGTCCCTTTTGAAGAAATGCCAGTGGGTCCACAGCGCCACCTAGCGATCAACTGTGCAGGCACTGGACTGTACCTCTACAGGCTGAGAGGTCCACAGCGCCACCTAGCGATCAACTGTGCAGGCACTGGACTGGACCTCTACAGGTTGAGAGGTAGAGGATGAAGCTCTCTCCAAATCTAGCATCAGAGGTCGTTCAGAAAACATCACAGAGTTGTTAACAGTACCAGGTACTTGCTGAAATCTCAAATTTTGCCTGTTGTCATTAAACTAATCATTTCGTATCAGCTGCACCTAGAAGTGGTTGGACCCAGTAAATAAAGGCTTTATTCGAAGCAAAAGGCCAGATGGTAGATGCTGTCAGTGAAGAAGCAGCCTCTGAACATTTGGAAAAATAAACCAGACTAAAAAAAAAAAAAAAAAAGAACAAAGAAAGATGAGAAGGTAGAATTTTGGAATTGTTGCAGACAGCTGGATAGCCTTTGAGGAAAATTAAATATTAAAATTTATGTTGCAATCCCTGATTGCATTTTTAATAAACATTCTTTTTTTAATTTATTTATTTATTATATGTAAGTACACTGTAGCTGTCTTCAGACACTCCAGAAGAGAAAGTCAGATCTTTTTATGGGTGGTTGTGAGCCACCATGTGGTTGCTGGGATTTGAACTCAGGACCATTCGGAAGAGCAGTCAGTGCTCTTAACCACTGAGCCATCTCTCCAGCCCCCCTGATTGCATATTTCACCATTTGTGTATCTTCACCTCCCTTATACCTTATTCTCATTTTCTCTGTGTTTCCTTTTCAACATCATTTTCAAATTCATTAATCCATCCTTCTGGAGCATCCAGTCTACTGTGACTTACAGTGAGCTAGTGCTCACCACAGACTCTGCGGTTTCTACTCTGGAAGCTTGATGTGGATCTTTCCATGTCTCCCTCAGTTCTACAGACAGGTTGAGGTATGTGCTACAATCACACAGTTTGATGTCAGAGTCATCTAACTTGTCAGAAACAAGTTTGTTTCTAGTGATTAATTTTTCTTCTAGAGATGAGTCTTATTTGCTTCGTTCTTTGCAAAGCTGTAATCTTTTATTAGATGCAAAACTGTACATTTTATGCTTGAAGAAGTAGGATACCGTGGTTTTCTTATTAATATGTTCATAGATTTATTAAGCAATGTACCTTGTGCCTTGAGAAACAAAAGTCAGAGAAAATTTTAGCAGATAGTTATTGCTCTTTGTAGGCTTTGAAAAGATAGATATAAATCATAGATATAATCAGAACTTAAAAGTCCATAAAGTGAATGTGAGGTAGAAAGGTGTTGACATAAAATGAGTTCTTATACATATTACAAGTATAAGACATATTATGCAAAGTGAAAGAAATCAGGCACAAAGAGAAAAAAAAAACTTTAATTCTAACATGTACTTCCTAAAATAGACAAGATGGAGGCTCTAAGGGAAGAATAGTTACTATTTAGAGTTTAAAGATGAAAATTTCTTGGGAGAGCCATAGTGGTGATGGTTCTACATTACATAATCATTGTTCAATGCCATGGGACTATAGATATAAAAACAGAGCTGGAATTCAGAAAATGACTGTACAGCATTCTACTTTGTTTCTGCTTCCTCTGAACTGAAAAGTGCTTGGGGGGGAAACAAGTGAAGAAAAAAATATTTCTCTCAGCTTCCTCTGGTCAACTAAGTACTGATGAATGAAATATGAAATTTCTTTCCCAGAAGTCCCACCAACCAGGAATGATTAGTTGCCTCATGTGAGGAGACACCAGAAGACTCTTAGATAGACTACACAAAAGTCTATCACTCATTTTCCAATGGCCATTTACAGTTTTCTCCCAAACAATTCAATTCTTTCCCAACTTGCCATCATCATTTTATATCTCAGCCTGTCAAAAGGAAAATAGAAGTTTCTAGATAAGAGTATCACTTCAGATATTCTCTTTGCTTTCATTTCAAGTCCCTGGAGTTGATATTTGTTAACTTGCATAGTGTTTTGACTATGCAAATCATAGTTATAATTATGAAGTTATGTTAAGACTCAACGAAGAGAGTAAACAAATATGTACTTCCTGTAATCATCAATGTGCAGCTATTTTACTATCTACTTCATTACAATCCTTAAAGAGTAAAAGAAAGAGATGATTTTCAAAATGAGAAAAGTGAACAAATGTGAGTATTAATAACTGAATCCTCCAAAGGTACTTAAAGGAAAAGAGCTCAAGGTATATTGGTATCTAAGAGAAGTGTTATTTGTCAGAAAATGTTCTATGAAGTGTTTTCTGATGTGGCTGTAATTTTCTTCGATGGTATAACACAGGTCATGGCAGTCCGTAGCTCCATGTCATTCTGTAACATTGCATGTAACTCTATTGTAACTCTTTAGAAAATGTTCCTATCTGGTGAGTTGAAAGTCAAATCTTATCACTTCAGCTGCTGATGCTTTATTTCTAAGTACATATAAAAACAGTTCATTTTTGTTGTTATCACTATTTACTCTTCCATGACTTGACAATTTAGGAGGAGTGTTACTGTGTTTTGGGGGCAATCTTTATTAATAAAAATCAGTGAAAT
This sequence comes from Mus minutoides, assembly GCA_902729485.2. Taxonomy (NCBI): domain Eukaryota; kingdom Metazoa; phylum Chordata; class Mammalia; order Rodentia; family Muridae; genus Mus; species Mus minutoides. Next base: position 28,802 of record CACVCL010021803.1, read on the forward strand.
TATTACTAATGAAATTCTGCTATACTCATAGATTGTAGACATCCAATCATCAGAGAGACTTTCTCCAGCAGCAGAAGAGAGTGGATGCAGATATTATGTGGAGAGACAGTCTATCCTGAATGGCTCCCTCAGGTCCCTGCTCTTGGAGATTGGGGAACCTTGTGGAAGAGGGGAACAGAGTCAAAGGGGATGGAGGACACCAGAAAAATAACATTCACCAAATCAATTAAGAATGCCTCACGTGTGCTCACAAAGACTGCAGCAGCATGCACGGCACCTGCGTGAATCTGTACCAGGTTCTCTCCATGTATGTTAAGTTAGCTTAGTGTTTCAAGAGGCTCTTAATAGTGGGAGCACTTACATATCTCATTCATTTGCCTGCTTTTGAGATTCCTTTCCTCATATTGTGTTGCCTTATCCAGCTCAATATGAGAGCTTTTACATTACTTTTATTTTTGTTTTAATTATTCTTTCATATAATACATCCAGTATCCCCTTCCTCCACTCCTTCTGGTTTTGTCCCGTTTGTAGTTTATTGGATGCCAGCTTTTTTTTCTTCTGAAGAGAAAACAGAGGGGGGGTGGTTCTGTAGGAGACAGGATGTGAGGGGAGATAGGAGAACTGGAGAGAGGGGGAACTGTGATGTACCATATGAGAAAAGAATCCATTTTCAATTAAAATAAATAAATAAAATATTCTTTTTCCATTTTGGATAAGAATTATATTAGGCAAGGTTTACTATATTGCAAAGCAAAATAGTGCTTATTTGGTTTAGATGAGAAACACTTCCCAAAGATGCACATACCAAAGCTTAGTTGTCTATACTGTGTTCAGAGGGAAATTGAGAAATATGAGACCCTACACAATGGCAAATCTATGGAGAGGTTTATATTAGAGGGGGCATTGAGTGATGGAAACAACTGCTGAAGACAGGGCCTCTTAGGAGGATTTAGGTCACCAGAAACATGAAGTTTAAGGGCTCTCTCTCTCTCTCTCTCTCTCTCTCTCTCTCTCTCTCTCTCCTTCTCTCTTTCTCTCTCTCTCTCTCATTTTTTTCTTCCTTCTTCACAGTCATGAGACAGGCAGCTTGGCTCTGTCACATTTTTCCTGCCGGTCTGTTCTGCCACACCACAGGGCCCAAAATAGCAGGTCTAATTAGTCATAGACCAAACCTTTACAAACTCTAAGCCAAAATCCACAATACACCTTCTTCCTTTACTCTTACTATGATTCTACTGCTTATTTTACAATTTTTAATATTTCTGTAGTCTCAGCTGCACCCTCATAACATGCTGACTTCTATGAGCTTTCCTCTCATTCTTTACTTTGTCTAAATATTTGAAGAAAACCTTCAGTGCTATCTGTGATTACAAAGACTGCTTGATACCCAGTAAGCTTATAAAGCGCAAAGGTTGAAGTCATTACAATTTGGACAATTATTTTAATATTTCTCCAACCTGTTCATGGGCACAAACTCTATATACTAGGCTCAGTCCTCATTGTATTCTTAAAAATATAAATTATCTATTTGTTTAATGAAAAGCTTTGGATGGGGGGCCTAAGTTTTCATCATTGCTTTCTTTAAAGAGTAAGCCTTCTACAGCAATGTGGTTAAGCAGTTTGCTTAGTAATGTGCAGGTCTGGTGCTTCTAGAGTTTCAGGGAGTTGTACCAAAATCATCCAAAACCTCTTGTATCACCTTTGTCATAACATTCCTAACACGAAACAGCTCTACTCAATAACACTAAAGGTTCCTTCCTAGGTGAAGTATAGCTCAGTTACTCCCTACACAGATATCTCAGTACAAAGCCTCCTTTCTGTGCCACACATTATGGTGGGATCTTGATGAAAATTTTCTATAACCTTGCTCTGGTGAGGAAGGACTCACAAGCAGAAGCAGAGACAAAGGGGGTCAGTGGGGTTCTCTTGTGAAGAAAACAGTAGTTGGGGCTGGTTATAGCAGAAAAGACATTGTCCAGCATGCCCAAAGTTTGGTTTCTTCCTCAGAGACCAAGAGCAATCAACAAATGAGGCCAATGCCCATGGCTGAATCAGACCAAAAAGGAGGCACTTTCTATTTTAGACTTAGATCCTGGGAGTGGGAAACATGAAATTCTGAAGGTCTTAAGGTCATTTCAAAATAAGGTATATTCTACCAGTAATGTCTTCTGAACAATACTCTGATTTCATTGGAGAGAGAAAAGTCTGTTTAAATAAATTCTTTTCATTCCTTTTCAATTGATTGTTTAATTGTTGAGTAGCAAATTTTCTTTAGTTGAAAAATGTAAACGTCATATTGAAACTATGAGAAGACCAACACTATCTGGCTTAAGATTATTCATGTGTAATCTGTCACCCTCCCGCCCAAACACATGCACTCATTCAGTCATCTCAGCTAGTCTTGTAATACAATAGACAGGGAGCTGCCACATTTTTTTAACCAAGCCAGGAAACACCAGGAAAATTCAGAACTATGACTTAGAAAGCAAGGATATGTAGATTTCAATCTTAGTGTTGGTATACTTAAACATGAAATGTTGGAAAATTTCAAAACATACTAATTCCTACCAAAGTGATGTATGCAAATCCTCACTGAGAAAAATGGATATGTTAACGTCTACTCTTGTCTTAAAACATGTTAACTATGGCCGTAACCCATGACAAATTAGGGTTTCTCAACATTGCCTAGGAGCCTGGAAGTACTGGCAGACATCTGAGAGTATCTGGAGGGCATGTGCCCAATTTTGTGTATAGGAGCACCCTGTATGAGCTCAGCTAATCATTGAGGGGATTGGTAAAGACCTAGATGCATTGTCAGATGTTGGCTAAGGCTGTGAAGCATCTTCCAACACCTCTACACTATATCACCATCTGGAACAGGAAGATTAAAATATAAAAAGCCAGTAACCTCTAGGACAAGTGAATCATGCCACCAGACAGGCATAAAAACTGGCAAGTTTGTGTAAGCTCAGACTTTGGGAATCTCAGAGATTTGAGACCACGAGTGCAGCCACTCCCTACCTGTCTCCATACTTTAGACATACCTTAACACCTGGAGTTCTTCTCAATGTTATGGAGATATCAGAATAGCCTGAGCCTTCAGCCAATCCATAGTTCACCCTGAATAAAGTGTATACATTCACATCCACCTTCAAATAAACCAACGCAAACAAGCAAAGCTTGTCTAGAGGGCTACTTCATTAAGGACTGCTATGCTTGCTGAACGTCTCAGAGTAAAGAGCTGCTCCTACGACTCCCTACAGATGCTTTTCCTTCCAATCCCTGTCATTACTCTCAACACTAATTCTGAATCAGATGAGATTCCACTCATCCCTGGCTCTTTGTCCCCTTCTCAGCCTGGCACACAGACACTAGGAGAGAAAAAGATAGACCTGGGATCTCCGGTTCCTGACTTCCTTAGACAGTACATTACTGGTGCCTGGGCAACCAGAGAGAACAGGAACCACTGTGGACTCCCAGTTTCAGCCTTTGCCCTGTCTCTTCCTAGCTGCATGCCTATCAGGGTGCAAGCCAAAGCATAGAGGCAGGATTCTGTATAGCAATAGCTCTGCAAAGCGGTGGTGAGATAGCATAAATGTACAGAGCAGAGCCCTCCAGCTCCAAGTCATTCTTAGTCATCTCAGAGTGACAGTCACTGAACTGCTGGACTGAGAATTGGTGGGCCAGATTTCCTTTTTCTCCCTCCATTTTTTCTTTTTTTTTAATTTTGTAATACTGAGTGAGTAACTTTAGTTCCTGCCCTGAGTCCATTGGTATCAGGACACACTGAGATGTCCAGAGATGGGAATACATTTCAGAATGGACCTTCCTCCCTTTTCTTTGATAATGTGTCTTGGAGACTGGACAACCCCAGAAATTGCTGAACCTGGGGAGGAAGGAGACAGGGGTGAGTGTCTAGAGAAAGAGTAGGTCTGTGCAGCAGCAGCAGCAGCAGCAGCAGCAATAAAGGAGCTTAGGTGCAGTCTTGCCAGCACTCAGGACTTACTTGTTCCCAAAAGACAGAGAGCAACCCCAGGAGAGCAGGGTGGTGCCCCAGGCAGAATCAGGGAGGACAGTGTTACACATGCTTCTTCTCAGGATGCTGGTCCTCTTGGTGATAGAGCAGGAGTCAGCTCCTCCTCTCTCTTTCCTCCTTTCATCTGATTGCCTATGATGTCAGGTTCTGAGATCAGTGATCTTGTTGAATCACACAGTCTCTCTGTACACCTGGGTATACTCTGCTAGCTAAGAAGCCCTTCCCCCTTTAGGTCTATCCAGCGCAATGAAAGAAAGATGTCTGTGTTTAATAAATGATGTGTCTAAACTTTTTATTTCTTTTTAAATTTTTTTATTAAATATTTTCTTCATTTACATTTCAAATTGTATATCCTTCCACCATTTCCCCTCCACCACCACCCCATTCCATCCCTCTGCCCCTGCTTACTAACCCACCCACTCCCTCTCCCCTGTCCTGGGATTCCCCTACACTGGGGCACTGAGCTTTCACAAGACCAAGGGCATCTCCTCTCATTGATGTCCCACAAGGCCATCCTCTGCTACATATGTAGCTGGAGCCATGAGTCCCTCCTTATGTACTCTTTGGTTGGTGATTTAGTCCCTGGGAGATCTAGGGGTACCGGTTGGTTCATATTGTTGTTCCTTCTATGGGACTGCAAACCCCTTCAGCTCCTTCGATTATTTCTCTGGGTCCTTCATTGGGGAACTTCATTGTGCTCAGTCCAATGGATGGCTGTGAGCATCCACTTTTGTATTTGTCAGGCACTGGCAGAGCCTCTCGGGAGACAGGCTCCTGTCAGCAAGCACTTCTTGGCATCCACAATAGTGTCTGTGTTTGGTGTCTGTATATGGGATGAATCCCCAGATGGGGCAGTCTCTGGATGGCCTTTCCTTTAGTCTCTGCTCCACACTTTGTCTCTGTATTTCCTCCTTTGTTCTCCCTTCTAAGAAGGATTGAAGCATCCACATTTTGTTCTTCCTTCTTCTTGAGGTTCATGTGGTCTGTGAATTGTATCTTGGGTATTCAGAGCTTTTGGACTAATATCTACTTTTCAGTGACTGCATATCATGTGTGTTCTTTTGTGATTGGGTTACCTCACTAAGGATGATATATTCTAGTTCCGTCAATTTGCCTAAGAGCTTCACGAATTCATCATTTTTAATAGCTGTGTAAATGTGTAAATGTACCACATTTTCTTCATTCCTCTGCTGAAGGACATCTGAGTTCTTTCCAGCTTCTGGTTATTATAAATAAGGCTGCTATGAACATAGTGGAGCATGTGTCCTTATGACATGTTGGAGTATCTTCTGGGTATAAATCCAGGAGTGGTATAGCTGGGTTTTCAGGTAGTACTATGCCCAATTTTCTGAGGAACCACCAAACTGATTTCCAGAGTTGTTTTACCAGCTTGCAATCTCACCAGCAATGGAGGAGTGTTCCTTTTTCTCTTCATCCTCACCAGCATCTGCTGTCACCTGGGTTTTTTATCTTGGCCGTTCTGACTTGTGTGAGGTAGGATCTCAGAATGCAAATCAATCCATTCTTAACACCTTGTACAAAGCTCAAGTCCAAGTGGATCAAGGACCTCCATATAATATCAGATACAATGAAAATAATAGAAAAGAAAGTGGGGAAGAGCCTCAAGAACATAGGTACGGGAAAATTTTCCTCAAGAGAACACCAATAGCCTATGCTCTAAGATCAAGAATTGACAAACAGGACCTCATAAAATTGCAAAGCTTCTATAAGGCTAAGGACACTGTCAATAGGACAAAAAGGCAACCAACAGATTTGGAAAAGATCCTTACCAACCCTACATCTGATAGAGGGCTAAAATTCAATATATATAAAGAACTCAAGAAGTTAGACTCTAGAGAACCAAATAACCATATTAAAAATGGGGTACAGAGCTAAACAAAGCATTCTCAGCTGAGGAATACCGAATGGCTGAGAAGCACCTAAAGAAATGTTCAACATCCTTAGTCATCAGGGNGGAAAAGATCCTTACCAACCCTACATCTGATAGAGGGCTAAAATTCAATATATATAAAGAACTCAAGAAGTTAGACTCTAGAGAACCAAATAACCATATTAAAAATGGGGTACAGAGCTAAACAAAGCATTCTCAGCTGAGGAATACCGAATGGCTGAGAAGCACCTAAAGAAATGTTCAACATCCTTAGTCATCAGGGAAATGCAAATCAAAGCCTTTGCTTTCTTTTTTCCACCTAACTCCAGAGGCTTTATATTGCCAAGACTACAGTTCAAGTCTACAGTTATTTCTCCCTCTAGTGGTGCACAATGTGTGTGCAAAGATGATTGCCTCCTGAGCCAGAACTCTTTCTGGTTCCATAGCTAATACCCTACTGTGCCTCCAAACCAAAGCTCTGCCTGTATCCACTTTCTAATGTGAAACAAGAAGCTCATTACATGTTTCCTCAGTGCCCCATAGTGACCTTCTATATACACTGACTGGGATGTAACCCTACAGGCTGTGTGGGAGAGGCTGGTAGCTCTCAAAATCAGGCATCTGTGGTGGGCATGAAAACATCAGAGTGATTGCCAGTTGCAGTTTACCCAGCAAAATCAAATATTATCTGTGCCATTGAGAGAGAAACTCATTTAAGAAAGAAGATTTTCTAATTCCTGCCACAGTGCTGCAGGGGGCCATACACCACCCACTAAGTATCAGATGCCTTTGGAAGGAGTGAGCCTGGCAAAATCGTCTTCAGTTCAAGGGAATTTTTATGATGCACTGACTAATGATACTGTCAACGGAGACATCTTCTAAGCACTTGGAAGAATAAACTAGTCTAAAGAAGAGAAAACTTAGAAAGGTAAAATGTGGAAATTATTGTTGTAGATTCCTAGCTAGGTTTCAAGAAGTTTATGTATTAAAATTTTCATTGGACACTCAGATTGCATGTTTGACTATTTGCATTATCATAGTTTCACTTATACCTTACTCTCATTTTCTGTGTTCCCTCATGAATATCACCTTCAAATTCATCAACCCTTCCCTCTAAAAAAAAACCCCCAATCTACTATTACAGTCATCTATTTCTCATAACAGACTCCAATTTTTACTTCTGGAAGCTTGGTTTGAATTGCTGCATATCTCCCTCATTTTTTATAAATTGGTGAAGGTATGTGTTGCAGTTATACTATTTAATGTCATTGTCAAATGATTTGTCAGAAATAGATTGCTTTCCTGTGATTAATTTTTATCCTAGTAATAAGCCCCATTTTCTTCCTTCTTTGTAAAATTGTAATTTTTTCTTAGATACTAAACATACAATAATTTTCTTATAAGTGCACTCATACATAGCTTTATTCTGTAACGGGCTCAATTCACTGAAAAATAAAAATCAGGGAAAATCTTGGCAGATAGTTGTTGGTCCTTACAAAAACTATGTGTATATGTATATGTATATGTATATGTATATGTATATGTATATGTATATGTATATGTATATGTATATACACATATATTTCACATTATCATATATTATATACCACATATCACATATCACATACACATCACATAATATATCACATATATCATATATTTTATTTCATATTATTTGTTATATATTATTTGTATATCATTTATATAGTACACATTGTATATTATATACTATATACCATAAAGTATATATTATATGTCAAATGCTATATATCTTATGTCATATGTCATATATTGCATATTAAATATTTATTATATGTTATATATCATATAAAAGGTTCAGAGACAGTTCATGATATTTTAAAGGTTGTCCTTGTTATTGCTTTGTTTTGGCTGGGCCATTGCTTGGCATAGTGTAGACTGAGTTAGTGACATTGAGAGCTGGATGTGTGTAAATACAATGCAAATTCACAGTTTTGTAAGACAGCATCTGTTTGTCATTATTACTTGCTCCCTTTGATGATGAAGAGCCAGACAATTCATTTGTTCAGAATTTAGGACAGCAATGAAGAGGGCTAAGCATATGAGGTTTGTGAACAGAAGGTGCCTGTGCTACGTTGTGGCTAAGCCACTGAAAGAGAGGTACTCTGTTGAGTCCTGCTTCACAGTCTGGGTCTTCAGAATAGAGTAGGATCCTTCAAACCTCTCGACAGAAAAAGTAATGACTAGAAAACCCTGATTTATCTGGTGGAGCTTCATTCTGGAAATCAGTCAGAAACTCTGGCTCTTACCCTAAGATCTGTTGATACCAGCAAAGGTGATTGTGCCCTGAAATTAGATCATCCTGAAACATACATCCTTCACTTTTTGGTGATCCTATGAGTAGGAGACTGGGAATATATATTTATCATACACAAGCACAAGAACATGCACACATGAGAGAGAGAGAGAGAGAGAGAGAGAGAGAGAGAGAACAGATAGACAGACAGACAGTCAGTCAGTAGAACTACATGACATTCTGAGGATTCACCTGCCCCTAGGAAACAAGGGGCCACATATCAGAAGTGCCTGGTGTCCATGGCATAGTATGCAGAGGATGGCAACTATCTAGATCAGAGTCCCTGTGAGCAAAAGAGAGTAAAGACAGGTATCCATTGTACCCTCAGGGCTGTTCTCACAGTGATATCAACGAGCCTCAGGACTATCTAATATTAAGCCTAGGATACCAAAGTTTGAGGTTTGTCATTTTATCGTGTATCAATAAGGCAGCTTGGAAGATAGAAGTAAAGTACTATTATTGTAGGAAATGCTATAAGATAGAAATGGAATGGTGCAGAATTCGGAGAAATGCAAAACCATGGTTTAATTTTAATACATGCTCATTCTGAGAGCACCACTTGTCTCTCTGCACCCCAGGTCCCACTTAGCTCACTCTGTTCTTTCCACATTGTCACTTGTCTCTTGCCACCTGGATGTTTCAATTCCACCTCACATCAGAGATCTAAAGTCTGCCCTCCACACTCCATCAGAGATGTCTTTGTTTTCTGATTTTGTTCCTGAATTCACCTGCCCCTATTTATGCATGGAAGAGAGCACTGGTTGCTTAAGGCTGAATGAAGGAATTAATAAATACTTATCCCAAAAGCTATTTGATTGAATCATAAAAGCAAGAGAAATTCTGCCTCTGACAGATACCAACTCAAGTTGCAATCTTTACTTAATTTTGGAGGGTTAAAACATTACTTACTAATTCATTAATCTCCACACTTTCATGTGGCTTTTGGTCCTCAACACTTTATTATGACACCTCTTGACTTTCAGTGATGTTTCTAAAGTATACTTCAAAATGTTGCTTTCAAAACACACCTTACTTTCAGAGGAGTCAGAACTTTCTACCCTAACATTCTAACAGGACAATAAAAATGGGCAGTTGAATCAATGTTGATTTTCCTCACAGTTTGCATCGTAAGTAATTAATAGTTTGCTACTATTGCTAGTTTGACTCACACTGCTTCACATCAGGAGCCCTTTATGAGAGGAGCAGTAATAACAGCCCGTGGCACTGCAGGAAAGCTAGATTTGTTAGGAAAGATGATTAAAACCCTAGTCAATAGTTTAGAAAGCAGAGATGGCCTAACTCAGTCTGGGTTGAGACAGCCTGATGAACCCCTTTATCCAAAGAGGTAATCCACAGTCTGTTTACAACTTAAAGAAGATGCTCAACTTGTAGGATATAACAAATCTTCAACTTCAGGTGTTCCACTATCTTATAAAAAATCTGCATGGTTCCAGCTTGTGCTGTTGCTTAGAGATGCTGCCACTTTACTGAGAGATCTTTAGTCACTCTATCCTCCTTCATCTGTTTTGAAGGGGTCTCTGTGCAAGGATGGTATCAGAGGCCTATGCAGTGTCAGTATGATGGCTAGCATACCTATGTATGGAAACAAAGAAAGTCCAACAGTTCTACGTTCTGAGACTTCCTCAAGGGTGTTGGCTGCAACATCTTCTGAAGACACAAAGGGCAGGCAAGCAAAGGAAAACAGACTCTTAAAATACCTTAGAAAAGGAATCTCATTTTCAGTCCATAACCCTTATAATTTTGGTGTGTATAGTTCCTGTAATAAGATTTGATACACTTAAAGTTAAATTCCAAAAGCATATCCAATATTCTCATGGCCATACAAGATAGTGCCAGGTCCATAAAAGTAAAGGATACCTCAGTGTTTCAGTTCTGTAAGGGCAAAGCTAAGAGTTTTGAGCTTCTGAGTCTGGTACATATATGTCTGTGATATTGTCTCTGCTCATGGCTCCACTCACAGGTCTTTCTAAGAATAGTTGGGTCTTTTATCTTCTGCTTGGTCAAATATCTTGAGTGTTCCTGTGCAGTAAGAGTTTTAACATTCAATAATAAGATATACTGACTTCAAAGAAGAGTCATACTGTTTTGCCATTGTTTCTCTGAGCTTTCTGGTACACATGCCTCTGTGTGTTGTAGTGAGTGTGAAGATGGAGATTGGCTTTGGATAGCGGAACCCTCTGCTTCCAGGGGTTGCTTTGTCTCCAGGTATCTATGGATCCAAAGACACGTTTAGTAGTGAAAGTCTTGGACTTAACTGTTGACATTCACCATAGATCCACAGTGTGGCAAACCATGTTCTTGATGCAGGAATCTAGGAAAATGCAAGGTAGCAAATACCCACTAGATCCCTAAAAATATCAGTCTTTTATCAAGTGCTGTACAGTCATGTTTCTCCTAGATTTTAGGTCAATCTCTAAGATCTGAGGGGTGCGTGGGATTCCACCCTGCACACTTGGCCAATCTAAACAACCAGTCAGACAGCATTGAAATAATAATATTACTTTGATAATGAAAGTGTTGGAAGAAGAATATGAAAACTGTTATGCATGATGGGTATTATTTAAGGAGATTGAAACAGAGGAAGGTTTCAAAGGCATAAAGGAAAGGAATTACTTAAGCTACTTTAATACAAAGCCATTGATCTTGGAAACCCAATGCAGGAGTGGTAAGGGCTGTTGCTGGGCATGTGTTCTGCTCAGAATCGTGTCTGAATTATTGCAGTCTTAAAGAATTCTAAAGATAAACTTTGGTATAGAAGTCTGTGCATGTGTGGGAGGTGTGTACAGCATGGGGTGGGTGGAGACAAGTTCTCTTTGAAGCTTTCAGAAGCCTTTGTGAAAAGTCCTTATCTCAGACAGGCAAGAGTGAGTCCACACCCTTCCTAACACCCTGGCTCCAATTTTATCTTGATGTGATAGAAAGACTTTCACTTTGGTGTCGTCAAACTTCTGTGACACAAATACATCTGAAACACTCATGGCTCAAACCTACCCTTTCATCCTAGCTCCTATCCCTTTGTGCCTTGTGACTTTGCCCTTTCCGTACCCAGGAATATATCTTAAGTCCCCAGGGAACAGAATAATCTCAATCTTAAACATCACAAGAAGTGCTTCCCTATCAGTCCAATAAGTCTACTACTCCCTAGAGGGGATCACTGACAATGTCTGGTAATTGATATTCTGAAGAATGTCAATAAGGAAAATCAAGTTGACTTTTATCTATGGAACACCACTCCATCAAAACTGAAGGTAAACGATTCCCTCCATCTTCTGGAGAGAAACTCTCTTGCAGGTACACTGCTGTGTCTTCCCTATGACTTTCTACATGTTTATTTTCTGTGAACATGATCACCTCTTCAGTATAAATAAACTCTGTCTCCATCATCAAGACAGTGCCTTCAAGTCCTTTTATGTACTGAACAAGCAGAAGAGTTAGTGTCATGGTTCTCATCTCCACACTTCCATAATGGTGGAGAGGTTGGTTTTGGAATGAGAGAAAGTAAGAGGAAGTCGAAGCCATTCTTTAGAGAATTGCAAGTCACACTCAGGACAGTAAAACATGGCACTCTTCACTTGCTGACCGACACCCACCACTACCAAAGTCACCACTTCTGGCCTTGCTATGAAGGGGTCAACCTAGTACATACTAGGCTGGAAAGTTTCCATTTCTAGATGTGATTTGTAAAATGAGTTTCTAATTGGCTTTTAATGGCACTCCTTGCCCTGGATTTCTACAGAACCAATTTCCCAGGCATGTGTCTATGCTTGAGACATTAAAATTAGCTGTTGGATAAAAAAGGAAGGTTATACAACAGACTTGAAACAGCTTAGGTAGTGGTTTTGGAAATCCTGGTGTCTCCTTGTAGAGTTCTCAACTGCCTCTCTTTCCTCATCATCTCTGTACTTTCTTCTCAACCTATCCAAAGATGCTGGGTTTCTTTGCTTTTATTTTTGTTTACATGTACATCTCTCTGTGTGCATGTGCATATGTACATGTGTGTATACTGGTTAGTTAGGCTTTTTTTTTTTTTGAGGGGGCGGTAAACATGACAAAATCTATAGCCATTCAGGACAAGTGAACCTCAATTGAGCAAATGCTTCTATCAAATTGGCCTGTAATCAAATCTCTTGGCCATTTTCTTGATTAATGATTGATCAGTAAGCTGATGACCCCAGCTTACTAAAGGTGGTACCATCCTTGAGCAAGTAGTCTTTAGTTGTATAGAGGATGAAGCTGAATAAGGTATGGGTAGCAAGCCAGCAAATAGTGTTCCACTATGGCCTCTGCTTCACTTCCTACCTCCATGTTCCTGACGAGTTCCTGTTCTGTTCTGACTTTTTCCCATCACTGACAGATTGAAAACTGTGAACTAAATAAATCCTTTCCTTCCCAAATTACTTTCAGTTATGGTTGTTTATTACAACAATAAAAAGCAAAGTAGGAAAATGTATGTGTGTTGTGTGTGTAGATATAATTATACTCAGATAGATGATAGATAGATGATAGATGATAGATAGATAGATAGATAGATAGATAGATAGATAGATAGATGATAGATAGATAGATAGATAGATAGATAGATAGATAGATAGATAGATGATAGATAGATAGATAGATAGATAGATATAAGTAGATATATAATACATACATACATGTGCATACACACATAGACAACAAGACAACACAGAGAGAGAGAGAGAGAGAGAGAGAGAGAGAGAGAGAGGGAGGGAGGGAGGAAAAGGGGAAGAAGCTACCCAGCTTTTGTCCCTACTTTCCCCATTTTAATTTCAATGAGAACTCCTCACAGAGCTCCTTTCTTAGCTTGCTCATATCTGCATCTCTGTTACATCTTATTTAAAATGCAGTTTTCTCAAATATAAGCTCTCATGACAGAAGAAGAAAAAACCACATACAGTCCCTTCCCACTCCCAACATCAAGATGATTTACCTCCCATAGAGAGGTTTCCACTGCACCCTCAATTTACAGTTCCTGTTCAGAAGACTGACAACCACAACTTGGGCTCCTTCCTCTTCCACTCCGGTGACCCTATGGTCTCTGTGATACCATTGCATGCAGAAGTAATCAGACTGTCACTGGTCATAGCGAGCTAGCATTTATTCTATTTAAATACTGTTATTAGTCTTTTGGCAAAGCAAAGGTAATTCCCATTCATTATGCTCTGTGAGCATTAATTGAGGCATGAAACAAGTTCTGGGGGGCTCCATATCTCTCCTTCCCCTCCATTCCCATCATTTGATATAAAAAGTATGATTGGCACTCTCAGATATGCTAGGTTTGTGAATGACAGAAGAACTGAGGTCATCGGAGAAGAGAAGCTGCAAGTGCAAGGAAGTTGTTCAGACAGTTGAAGAAAGATCTGTCAGAACTTGAAAATCATTCAGCAGTGATATTAAGATAATTATGTATGACATTAGAATTATACCTGTCTTCCCATTAGAGAATAGTAGACCATTGATGCATCTCTCTCTCTCTTTCTCTCTCTCTCTCCCTCTCCCTCTCTCTCTTTTTTGTGTGTGTATGTCTGACTTACTCTCTTTTATATTTATGTAGCATATATATGATATATATCAAAATAGATAAGAAAACATACATATGCAGTTAATAGTCAGTGACACATGCTTATAGAGAAAAGGAATTATTACAAAACACTGACGTGGAAAAATTGATTACTAATAGTAAATAGGAGTATAAGGATATCATTAGCATTTTATTTATACACCATTGAATTTTTATATTAAAAGGTATTTATCCCCATAAAACTATGACATTTATAATTTTTTTCATCAAGTGGAATATTTTATAATTTCTAAATAGAAAAAGACAAAAATCTCAACCTGTGGGACACTGAAAAAAGGTTCATTTCCTTAATAAACTTAATAAATTGTAAAGCATAAAAGGCCTATGAGTTTAAGTGTCATGGTTTATGACTAGGGGTGGGTAGAAAGGAGTTTGATATACTTGATATGTATGTTTGTTTTTGCTGATTACAACTAACTTGGCTTTGNCCTGTGAAATCCTGCTTACCATAAGAAAGTCAGAGCTCTGACTCTTTATTCTCAGAGAATTTGAATAATTCTGTATTTAATAGGAAAAGTGCATTAGCACCATCTAGTGCCTACTGTTTTAAATCTGAATTAAGTTCCTTATATAATTTCTATTAATTCATTTTTTTAATTTCTCTGGGGCTCTAGATAGACTCAGTTTTGTTTATAATTCAGGTCATGTCAACCACATTATTATTCCAGAATTCATCCGTAGGTCACAACTTTGTCAAGTGTGACTTCAGCAAGTAGGTGTGAAGATCTATTTTCCCTAAAGAAGATGCCTTTTAAGCTTTGATTCTCAAATAAGTAATCTATTTTTGTTCCTCTCTGCCTCAGGATATTAAATTATGCAAGTCTTTGAAGACTTGATGTGAATCGTTCAGGCAAAGCCTGTGTTTTAATCTATCTTCAGTCTGTATTGAGGGATTATTTCAACCTCAAATGATTCTCATAATTTTACAAAAGCACATACTATATTCACTCTATAAATAGACTGTGCACTGTCATAATTGATGCTTCATAGCTACAAAGGAGGAACTGAACCTTCCTTGTTTAAAGTAAGCAGAGAGCTCTGGTAAGTGCCTTGTACCATGACTGAGGTTGAGAATGGGTAGCAGATGAAACACAGTTATGTCTTAGACATCCAAAAACCCACAAATACACACTCATGAGATAATGTAGCAAGTCTCCTATCCTCAAATATTCAAGAAGTATCTTTCTCTCAAGAAAATCAAGTGGCATTAGAGAAGTCATTTGTTTTCTCCATCATTTTTTATTTCTAGTGTTGATCACCATTCTACTTGCTATCCTACCTTCAGAAGACACCAAAATCTAGGCAGAAGATGAGGGACTGGAACAGAGAGAAGAAAGAAGCTCAGGAGGGTAGTGAGAGGATATGAAAATCAGACTTACAAAAAGGAGTGTGATCCCGATAAAACTCAGGATATAAATTTCTGGTTCCATAATATAAAGGGATAAAGCTTCTCAGATAATATACCTGGACTTCTGGAATGGCTAAGTCAGAAACTAAAGATGATTTCCTTATATTTCTTTGTTCAAATATTGGGCTTTAGTACTTAGGACAGCTTTTGGGACAAGCAATAAAATTAGAATAAAACCATAGTTCTTACAAAAAGGAAGTTTTCAGCCACAAGAAGAAAAGAAGTTTTTGTTTATCAACAAATAAATGTAAAATAGTGACTGTGTTAAGTCAAAATCAGGAAAATCTGACATACTCTAGTGTCCTAATCTAATGGTCAAAAGAACATTTCCTTAAGGAGGTGGTGTTCGGCATCAGGGAGAAAGGTTGACATATATTCACAGAGAATACAGATTAGGAGAAGCAGAGCCTTTTGGTTGGAGTAGAGTAGTTAAGAAAAGGAAAGAACTGAACAGAGGCTTCCTTGTTTAAAGTGAAGGTATGAAATGAGAAGTTGAGAGAGGACAGTTATACTGACACAAAACAAAACTGAGACTGGGATGAGCATGAGCTGAGGAAGTCAGAATCATGAAGAACCAATGAAGAAAGAGAATGCTGTTGTGTGTTATTGACATCTGTATTATGAATTTTCAAAAACATTTTCTGTTCTTTGGGAAGCTGAGTAAGGTTCTAGGTGAGGTTCCTCAAATGAAAGAGCTACAAAAAGAGGCATGGAGGGTAAGATTGAATTCAGTGCTGGGGGAAAACTTGGCAAAGAGCAGTTTCATATGCACGGACTGCACTAAGCTCTAGAACCCAAGCCTGTGAAGTTAGTGAGCTTGCTAGAGGATATCCCTTTACTTTAGGTGTCTCGTGGACTCTGGTGGCTTCAATGAATATGTTCATAGACACAGATATTTGAATAGTTGATCTCTAGTTTCTGCTGCTGCTGCTTGGATAGGTTTATGAAGCATGGCCTTCATGGAGAAAGAATGTCTCTAGGGATGGGATATGAGATTTCAAAGCCACTTGCCATGGCAGTGTGCTCTCTACTTCCTGGTTTTAGTTCAACATGTGGTCCCTCCACCTCTGCTCTAGCTATGTCTGTTGCTTAGTGCCATGATTCCCTACCATGGTCCACTCATCCCTGGGTAACTCTAAGCCAAATACCCTTGGCCATTGTTTCGTGTGTAGTATACGGAGACTGTAGAATGACTGCTGAAATAAGAAAATAAAGAGGTCTGAGGGCACTAGTAATTATTGGGGCAAAATCTCTACATTTGAAAGGAACTCAGAAGCAAGCAGGGATTTATCATCTGTGCAATTATAGATGATGTTTAGCTTATTTTTAGTTTCTGCTAATTCCCTTTATACAGTCATGAGCAGCAAACATAGAAGTTTCACTGTTACTTTATGTCCTGGTCTTTTTTTCTTGAATCTTGTGGTCTGGGTCATTGTAGCCTTTATGGAGTCTGTAATTCAGAAGAGGGGGGGGTTGATTATAGAGACCCTAAACAAGGAGGGACTACAATATTTTATGTGCAAGAAAAGGCTTACAGGAGGGCTTAGTTATCCTAAAGAAAAGTTTTAGAGAACTCAAAAGACTATATGGAAAAAGACCTACCTGTCTATGCCATGTTTGAGGAAGAATAAGGGATGGAGAAAGAAAGGATTTGTTAATTTGTGTATTAGAAGACTAGTTCCTGCTCAATGGAGTCAGCATGCAAATTCAATGTGCTTGATCACTGCCCTAACGCCACTCTCTAGATCTCATCAACTTACTGTCATAGCTTTCATGCGTATGTTCTCTTCTAATTATAGTAATACAGAATCCTATATCATCAATGCCTCATTGTTCTGCATACATCTCAGGTTTTCAAACTCAAGGGACCCTTTCTTATAGTCTGTGGCTACATTGTACATATTGCACTTTCTTATTCAAAGATCTCTTTATATTTTGGATAAATGTATTCTTAAATATAATATATTCTAAAGTATAATTTAAATCTTTTTAGCATAAACAAAATATTAGACATTTATTTGAAGGAGGAGGTTNAATGTCCAGAATTATCTATTTCTCAGAAACATCTCAGAGACACTTGCCATCCTCTTTGATTAGCTGTCTGAGAGTTGAATGACACCACATTTTCTGGGCCTGAGGCAAGAGGAGATGTATAATGAACACAGTAGGGGGTCTGAAGTCCATCCTCAGGACAAAGTGACAGACTTGAGAGTCAGCAAGTTTATAACAGTTTCCCTTTTTTTGTATTCAGGATCAACCTATTCTCAGAATAGACATTAAACAGGAATGGAGCCAGAATTTATGGCTAGGCTGCAGAAGGTAGGTGCTCTTGGATGAGAGCTGAGTTCTTGGCCAACATTACTTTCTCTGATTCAAGGATTACCCTGTGATGTCACTTTTACTATCTTTTTTACCATATTTTGAAGGTTTCCTGCAGTTCCCAACCCATAAAATGCAAGTTCTCATCTCTCTCCTTTTTCACTTAAGCTGTACTGAGGCCTTTGCTGGATCTTACTTACTTACACATCATACTTTGGATACTTACACATCAGCAGGTGACCAAAAAACAAGCTGTGATTGAAACCTCTTCCAACTCTACTTGGACATCCTCACATTATCTTTATGATTTGGGATTCTAACCACATGGGTTTTCTTGTTCATTTGTTTTCTCTGTATGACTTCCTTTCTAGACCAGCATTCTTAACCTTTGCCTTAAGTGGCAAGTAATGCTGCTCTGATCAAAACTGAATGGAACCTGTGCTGGTAGTACATTATTAGGAATAAGATTTATCCCAATCACTCTGCAACTTTATCAGCTTATAACTCAGAACTACTAAAAGATGTTTGTACCCTGAAGTTTGCATGCATAGCATTCTACATATTTTCAGTTTCTCTCCTGACCCATCCTGGTTTGTAAGTTCTGTATTTTGGCTACTTTCTTTCTAGAACACATTGCTTCATGGCTATTTCTCTCTCTCTCTCTCTCTCTCTCTCTCTCTCTCTCTCTCTCTCTCCTCTTTCTAATCAATCAATGAATCAATCAATGAATCAATCATTTCATTCATTTACATTTCAAATGATATTCCCCTTCCTGGTTTTCACACACACACACACACACACACACACACACACACACACACACACACAACCTCCCCAGCCCAGCCCCTCCTCTTTGCATCTATGCAGGTGCTCCTCCACCCACTCACCCATTCCCACCTTATTGCTCTAGCATCCCTCTATGTGAGGCATCCACAGGACCAAAGGCCTCCCCTTCCATCAATTAGACAGTCCTCTGATACATATGTAGCTGGAGCCATGGGTCCCTCCATGTATACTCTTTGGTTGGTAGTTTAGTCCCCGGGAGCTCTGAGTGGTCTGCTTAGTTGATATTGTTCCTTTTGTGGGGTTGCAATCTCTTTCAGCTCCTTCAGTCCCTTAGCTCTTCCATTGGGGTCCCTAGGTTCAGCCCAATGATTGGCTTTGAGTATCTGCATCTGTATTAGTTAGGTGCTGGCAGAACCTCTCAGGGGTTGCTCTTTTAAATGACACAATACATTATAGACAGCTGTTTTCCCAATGTGTTATAGCCTGAGGACTGAAACCCACTGCCTTTTGAGCTACACACCTTTGCCCCATGCTTGCTCTTTCCCTGCTGTTTCTTCTTAATTTTGACACACATTTGTAAACAACTTCCTCATTCTTCATTCTCAGTTATACCAGCACCTTGACTAAAAGACCTAGATAAAACTGCAAAACTGAGCTCTGGATAAGGTATTTTTTTCCCCCTGTGAAAAAGTGAAAGGAGCTCTAACATGCACCAATTAGAGGCAATAAAGCATCTACTGTTCTGCAATTAGCAGAAAGGAAAGTTCTAGCAGTTTGCAATTAGCATTGCTAAGTGAGCCTGTAGAAATGCTAAGAAAGAACTCTGGAATGTGAAAATAAACACTATGGCTTGGGGCCACAGACTCCAAAGGGATCCATTAATATGCTATGCATCCTCATCTACTCCCAGTAGGGAGGACTTAGGAACCTGATGTTTGCTTCTTATATATAATGTACATGGAAACTGTGATACTGTATATAAATGTTCTTTTTTTCTTATTTTCTTATTTACATTTCAAATGCTATCCTGAAAGTTCCCTATACCCTTCCCCCACCTTGCTCTCCTACCAACTCACTCCCACTTCTTGGCACTGGCATTCCCCTGTACTAGGGCATATAAAGTTTGCAAAACCAAGGGGCCTCTCTGATAGCCAACTAAACCATCTTCTGCTACATATGCAGATAGAGACACGAGCTCTGGGGGTACTGGTTAGTTAATATTGTTGTTCCACCTATAGGGTTGCAGACCCCAACAGCTCCTTGGGTACTTTCTCTAGCTCCTCCATTGGGGGCCCTTTGTTCCATTCTATAGATGACTGTGAGCATCCACTTCTGTATTTGCCAGGCACTGGCATAGCCTCACTCGAGACAGGTATATCAGGGTCCTTTCAGCAAAATCTTGCTGGCATATGCAATAGTGTCTGGTTTTGACAAAAGAAGTCACTTGATATGCACTTACTGATAAGTGGATATTAGCCCAGAAACTTAGAATATTCAAGATACAATTTGCAAAACACAAGAAAATCAAGAAGAATGAAGACCAAAGTGTGGATACTTCATTCCTCCTTAGAATAGGGAACAAAACACCCATGGAAGGAGTTATAAATGTTCTCTTAAGGAGACACCCTCTCACCCTCAGAGATGTGCCCCAAGCCAGCCCTAAGGAAAACTAAGTACACTTATAAACAAAAAAAGTGATCTTAATCATATCTAAGAACTGATGTGGTAGGATAAACATTTGGGGACAGATAGAATGTTTGAACTTGTGACTTTGGAAGTGTTAAATTTCAAACCCAGAACAAACTGCTCAGGTGCCTATTTAATATATCAAAGTGGACCTGCCCTTTAAGTTCTCCCAGTGTTCCTCAGTCCCTATCAGTTGCTGGCATACCCTGTCCCCTACCATTAATTTTTCAACCCATGGTTTTGGCTGCTCTTCCCCCAGAGGCTCTTCTCTATACAATCCAGCCATTTTAGTTACCTGCCTTTTTTGTACCTTTGACCTCCGGGCTGCTGCACCTTGTTCCACTCTTTCCCCTCTCCTTCCCTGCTTTCCTCCACTGCCTTAAGGTCTTGACATCTCTGGACTCTCCCAGATGTGTCTTCCTGTGGCAGTGCTCTCCCTTTATCCTACAATAAACTTTCTTATCCACCACACAGAGGAGCCATGTCCTTTAATGTTTGCTTGTTTATTTGCTTGCTTGTTTTTTCATTCAGGAAACTGGCTTTTCAGCCAATAACAAAGAACATGTAAAGCAACCATGTATAACTTTGGGGTAGTTTATCCCTTCATCCTGAATTCATAGACTGACACTGATGTGAAGGAATGGTTCCAAGACGATCAGCTGTCATGGCTCGAAAGACCTGTTCCTTGTCTTCTTTCCTTCCAGAAAATATTGCTTAATGACTCTTTTCCTCTTTTAAGTAGCACAGAAATTTTTAGACAGCCTTCTCCAAAACCTTGGACACAAATACTCAAGGATGGAAGCACTCTGCTTTTTAAATTGAGCTTCATAAAAAGGTAAACTGTCAATCATCCAGAGATACTGTTAGTTCTCCCTCCTCTCTCAGCAGTCTGTAGTTGCCTGTAGTTCTTTGCTTAGGGGTGACATTTTCCACCTTCTATGGTAGTGTATCTTTTGATGCTATCTATCATCTTTAAGCCTTGTTCCCTCCACCATTTCTGAAAGAGGCAGTCTCACAGAAGACTTCCTGGTACTCTGGTTCTTACAAGGAGACTATCAACTTTAGAGTGGGGATATGGAAGATTTCAAAAGAGGGGACATTAGAGGAAATGGAGAATAAAAAGGAAAGGAAAGGCAAATAAGTATAATTATATTTTAGTTAAAAATGTATTTAAAACAATCGGTGTCATTACCCACTGGTTACAATCTCCCAGAATCAAAAAGAACAGTAGCAACCCACAGCAAGGATGTAGAGAGGCAGAAACTCTCATTCGTTGCTGGTGGAAAATGGAGTAGTACTGTCATGTTGAAAGTCAGTTGGGCTGCTTTTTAAAGAACTGTGTGTATCCTTATCATGTGATTTAGTAAGTACCCTCCTTGCTATTTGTCCAAATGAAGTGAAAATCCTCAACACAAATGCTTATATTAACGTATTAATACTTGTTCCCAGTAGAGAGCACCATTGTTACCTATCAGTAGGTGAGTTGATCTATAAACCAATACAGTTAATAATGAGATATTCAGAACAAAAAAATCAAAATAATCTATCAAGCCATAATAATATGTGAAGGGGACTTATTGTTATATAAATGTACTTATATTACTCACCAGGTGAAACCAACCTGAAATGGACATATGATGTGAGATTCTAATATTTAACAGGCTACAAAAGCTAAAACCATGGAAATAAAATGTTCAGGGGTTAAAGTTAGAATAAAGCAAATGATGATTGCGTAGAACATAGAGGAATTTTAGGACAGGAAAAATACATACTAAGATGTAATGATAGTTTTCCCTATCTATGTATAAAAACTCTTAGGTTAAAAAAAAAAAAAAAAAAAAAAAAAAAACTCTTAGGTTATGTGACATCAAGAATGAAACCTGGTTGGGGGCTGGTGAGATGGCTCAGCGGGTGAGAGCACCCGACTGCTCTTCCGAAGGTGATAAGTTCAAATCCCAGCAACCACATGGTGGCTCACAACCATCCGTAACGAGATCTGGCTCCCTCTTCTGGAGTGTCTGAGGACAGCTACAGTGTACTTACATATAATAAAATAAAATAAATCTTTAAAAAAAAAAAGAATGAAACCTGGTATAAACAATGGACTTGGAATCATGACAATTTGTCAGTGAAGATAGCATGTCTGGCTTCTGGTGCAGGGAGTTGATTATAAGGGGGGGGGGGTCATGCTTATAATGAATCAGGAAATATGTGGAGAATCTCTAGATCATCATCAATTTTACTATGAACCTAAATCTGTTCTGAAATGATTAATTTTATGTACTCATTTTTTTTAACTTCAGGTACAATTTTGAAAATTTCTGGATCTGGGAATGTATAACCAGGTCTCTACATATATGCTCTACTTGTCTTGCTGTGTTCTCTATACTTAATCTTCCCCAATGGGCCATCCTATCTATCTATCTATCTATCTATCTATCTATCTATCTATCTAGAGAGATAACTTTTATGATGCCTTTCTAGAGTGTAAAAGAATTGAATAAGGGTGTTACATTATCCTAATTAAAAAAAATCTATGAAGAAAATTAAGGAGGGACTATAGAGAATGATTAGCAGTTAAAAGTTCCTACTGCACAAATATTAGGTCCTGAGTTCAAATTTCCAGTATTCTTATAAAATTACACACATACCTGTAAAGCCATCATTGCAGGAATCTGTCACTCTAGCCTTATCACACATTACAGGCCAGTGAAAGTCTCATACCACAAGCTGTGTGGTTTCCTGTGGTTGATCTGAGGCTACTTGCACATCATACACACACACACACACACACACACACACACAGAGAGAGAGAGAGAGAGAGAGAGAGAGAGAGAGAAAGAGAGAGAGAAAGAGAGAGAGAGAAAGAGAGAGAGAGGGAAAGAGAGAGAGAGAGAGAATGAAAATTAACAAATATTGTGGAATGAAGAGATAGCTCAGAGCAGATTCATTCCCTGGTTTCTCACGAAATTGTTTTATGAATAATACCATACTTCCAATGTATTTGGGGCCTGGGCTGGGGGAGAGGGCACCTCAACAAGGCTGTGCCAAAGTCCTGGCTCACTGACATGCTGAGGTCATGAGCATGTGTCTTCAAGCCACTCCTTTAGAGGTAATTCTTTTACATAATCACTATAAAAATTAGGAAGAAAAACTTCCCTTATTAACTTTTGATCATCTTATCCTTAATGGAAAAAAAAAGAGAGAGAGATAGCTCAGGAATTCAGAGTACATATTTGCCTTGTAGAATGTGGTAGTTTATATAGGTATGGCCCCTATAGACTTGTGTTTGATTTCTTGGCCCATAGGAAGTGGCTTTATTAGGAGGTGTAGCCTTATTGGAATAGGTATGGAGGAACTATATTACTGTGAAGGCAGGCTTTGAGTTTCTAAACACTCAAGCTCTGCCCAATGTGGTACACATCTCCTAACTACCTGTGGATCAAGATGTAGAATTCTCAGTTCCTTCTCTAGCACTATGTCTGCCTATATGTTGCTGTATTTTGCCATGGTGGTGGTGGTGTACTAAACCTCTAAAGCTGTAAGTCAGCCCCAATTAAATGCTTTTCTTTCTATGAGTTGTCATGGTCATGGTGTCTCTCCATAGCAATGGAAACACTAACTAAGACATAGAGGACTCAAATTTGGTTCTCAGCACCTATTGGATATCTTACAATCTATCACTTGATCTTCAGGATATTTAACACTGTCTTCTAGCCTTCAGGGGTATCTGGACTCTTGTGCATACATCCGCATGTGTACACATACATATATGCATAATTAAAAATGAAATGGAGTAAATATTATCATTCACCAGAGAGAACTGTGAGGGAGAGACTATTACTAATCTAATTAGTACCTAATAGGATGAAGAACACCAACTGCTGATTAGAGTGTGGAGCTAGAAGCTACTAAGATTTCAGAATTATAATTCAGAAAGCCACTTTGTAAGATGTTCCCAGTGTTTTAAGTAAGTTTAAGTATGCATGTGGCTTAGGAGTCAATAAGTCTACTCTGATATCTCTACCCAAGTGAAATATATGCACATTCACAAAGAACTGTACAATAACATTCAAAGAAGCTTCGGTGGCATAAATACTTGATAGCTGGGTAAGTAACCTGGATGTATTTCCATAGGAAAGGAGGCATACAAATTTGATGTAATACATACTTGAGCATTGTGCAGAACTAGACCACAAAATGAGTATATTTCAGAAAACGTTAATTTTGAAAGAATATAAGTTAATAAAAATAAATATAATTTTATTTATAAGAGTTTCAAAACTAGACACAATCAAACAGTGGTGACTGGAATCAAATTATCTTTCTCTCTCCAAGAAAAATTGTTTGGAAGAGGGATGAAGAAATCTTTGTTTTCTTTTTAGCCATCATTATACTGGAATGTGAGTATTACCAGCTAGTGATGGATTAGTTTGAGCATTATATTCCCTGTAATACCTTAATGAGAAATCCCTGTTATATAGTGAGTGGAAGTTTTAAAATTCCTTAAAAGACAGGAGTCTTATGCAAATATGTGCTTTTATTCTACATAGTGCAGTTTCAAATCCATCACACAGAAGTGAATCCCTGAACACATATTTACACAAAATATTGAGAATGTGAGAAGTGCTTTGTGACTGAAATAGAGACAACCAAACCTAACATCAAAGTAAGCTGGACTGACAAGTTTGTCTAGGAAGACCTAAGGATCAATTGCTGGATGAAAGCTGAATAGAAACAAAAACCTAAACACAACTTGGACCTTTTGAAATTATTGATAAGTGGCTGTAAATGACATAAATTTTTAAATTCATAAATTATCACTCCTCCAACAGTAGACTGGCCAACTGGGGAGTTATTTTACATAAAGCAGATAGCCTGGTCCCTTATTTGCTGGCTCCCTTTGGGAAACAGTATAATCTTTACAGAGTCACATTTGGACACAATATTAGATACATAGGATTGTGTTTGCTGTGAAGTTCAGCTCTGGACCTCATGGCTTTGGAGCTCATAGATTCTAAATTAGAAGCCCTTACTCCTGGATGTGGACTCCTGCCTCTAGGTACTAAGGAATAATGGAAGCTTTGGGGAAAGTGCTTACTCAATATTCACAGGTAAAAATGTTGCAGTCCTCACATATTTTAATCTAAGACAAGGAAGTGTATTCGTTTCCTATCTGGATCTTCCTCAGTAAGTGAGATTCAGTTGCCCTCTGCCTCCATGGGTCTTTAGTTTGTTCTCACTTCAGTAACTCTCCAGTCTGAACATCCTTACATCTAAGGCTGCTGTCTGGAACATCTATTAATGTCCCCCTGTAAGTCTGTTGACTTGCATATCTTTAACTTAGCAGTAATACGGAATGAAGGACAAGCTGACATTAACCTTGGAGGATGATTCGAGAAGCTCAGAGTGATCAGATGCTTCCCT
>CACVCL010021804.1:0-54265 GCA_902729485.2 Mus minutoides
CCCACCCCCTGAGTGGTATAGGTGTGGCAGCACAGGGTAAGCATGTTTCTCCTGCCTTGCACCCTGGCAGCAGGATGAAACATGGACCCACATAGATCATCAGTCTTTAAAGCTACCTTTACATCTAGTTCTCTGTCCCAATTCACTCCATTCCAGGCCAGACAGGCTTCCGGAAGAATTTTTTTTTTTTTTTTTTTTTAATTTTAGGACATCATAGTGAACACATTGAATGTTAATAAGTTTGTATTTCTAAAGGTAGATAAAATAATATACATTGCATTCCACATATGGTTGAAAAACTGATAAGCCTGTATCACCTGCTAAAGCAGATCATTGGATCATCTGTAAAACCATCATCCTGTATTCTCTGTGCCTCCTATACTAATGTGCACAGAGAATATTCTACAACTGAGTCAAATTTTAATCGAAAGGAATGTGTCAAGATGTTTCATCAGAAACAAAACTAGTCAGAAAAATCCAAGGAGGAATAAATTCAGTTGGACGCTGAGACAAAGTGCTGATGGGTTTTTTTTTTCTTTATTCATTACACTTTAATGACACTAAATCAAATTAGTATAATTACTGATTCAAACTTAGGTATAAAAACAGGGATACCTGGAGTTCAAAGCACTTACAGACACCTGAATATTCTGAATTCTAGTCCTTCCTAGATATAAAAAGCAGCACATACTTGGAATGAGGAAGCACGGGGTTGCTCATTTAAGCTCATTAACCTCCTGCCCAGTGATGGACTGTAAAAAGTTACTGATTTTGTTTGCCTTCAGAATTTTCCCTATGTGAGAAATCAAATATCCCCTCTACATTCTTTGCAAATTTGTGCTATACAAATATATTAATTTATAACTGGGATGGATTTTATAAATAAGTTTGTCCTCAGCTCGTCCTTTTTCAAGTGGCGTAGGCCAGGGCATTGTTTATTATGTTTTCAAGTAATCTGGGTAGTTGGTTGCTCTGTGTGGGAGGGAATATGAGTACCATCTCAGATAGCAATGCAGGGAAGGTGGAGTGAGAAGTCAAGCTTTTGAGGAACTGAGATGTGTGATTTTCGGTCACTCGGGACTCACTCTTCCACTTGCCTTCCCCACGTCCAACTGTGTTTGTACATCACAGGATGGTATTCTGATACTTTACTTAATTCTTGGCATGTTGATG
Organism: Mus minutoides; assembly: GCA_902729485.2. NCBI lineage: Eukaryota > Metazoa > Chordata > Mammalia > Rodentia > Muridae > Mus > Mus minutoides. The sequence continues at coordinate 1,174 of CACVCL010021804.1, forward strand.
ACCACAGCGTTTCTTTGGGATGTTCTTTGTACCTTTTGCTGAACTCTTCCCATCATTACAGCCTCAGGCTGGCGAGGACAGATAAATACATCTAAACTACCATAAGGAGGAGCCGATCACAACCTCAGTCGAATCATCTTTTAAAATCTACATTATAGATGTGTTTCTACCTTAAATAAATGTCTGCCTTAAAGAAAGAAATGCATCACTATAGCTAAAAGGCAGCTCTCAATTAAATGTCTGTCTGAAAGCTTTTTATAAAAGCCATTTTCAAATGCAGAAAAAAAAAAAAAAAAAGTTGTCATCCAGTAAGTTTTCCCTGACTTAATGGGCAAGTTTAACACAAAATTTAAATTTAGTGATACCAAAATTACATGGTGTTATTGCTAGCACTTTCCTTCAGTATGCAAGAATATGCAGAACAAAATATCTTCTTTTTAAAAAAGACTGAGAGACTAGAGAGCTATGTCAAGCCACAGCACAAGTCATTCTTCACGGGTTTTTCAAAGAATACAGACTGACAGTATATTTCAAATCAAGTCAAACTGTAACACAAAGTGTCTTAATTTAGCATAGATTCTTAAGCACCAACCATTGATGGTGATGTATATGTGTGTTCCTTTTGCTCTGTAGGGTAAACACCCATTGTAGTCTCCTCCATATGAGGAGTCAACAAGGGACAGCAAACACAATAAAAAATAACATAGATGCTGACAGAGAACAACTAGGAGAGGCTGTTTTGTAAAAATGTTATAGGGGAAAATAACAAAGAATCTTCAAGGTGATGAGCTGAAATTCTACTGCAAATACATCAATGTTTTTCTACTTTCAAATTTAAAAACAATTTTATTTATCATCTCGCTCTGTGTGTGTGTGTGTGTGTGTGTATGTGCACAAAATGTACACACATGTGCAAACACATGATGTATGTGTTTGGGCACATGTTTCACAGGGGGCCAGTAGATAACTTTAGAGAGTCAGTTCTTTCCTATCCCCTGTCTGTGGATTTCTATGTTATAAGTCAAGTATGTAGGCTTCTTTAGGAAACACCTTTATACACTGAAGCATCTCATGAGACCTCTGTTGTTTGCTTTAGCATGCAAAGTAATAGAAGCCATTGTGACAACTTCACACACATTTGTTTTGCTCTTTTGTTCTCCCAGGATCTTCTCTGCTTTTATAACTCACCCAGAAGGCCTATACCCTGCATCTAGAAGAAAAAAATTAAGTTGCATACCCAAAGCTGTTAATTTTCTTTTGGAGGATTATACATAAAGAGAGTACAAAAGTTTAACAGACAAACCTTAAATTATAAAGAATTTTTTATATAATAAACCTACTTTGAATCCAGACATGGTTGTATGAGTCTGTAACTTCAGCTTTCAGGAGGATGAGGTAAAGAATTTCAAGTATAGATCATGGAATAGGACTCAAAACAAACAAAAGTAGTTTCAAACTCTTTAAGATCTATCTATTTCCTTTTCCAATACTCAAATTTTGGCAAAAAAAGTTATTTCAACCTTTTAAACTATAAATGAAAATATTCTGTCAGCGGTATAAACATTGACATAGAATCGCAAATATGTGAGTAAAAGATATTTTGCTCCCAATTTTAGAGTCTTATAAGGTAATGCCCTGTGAAGGTTTGATGCCCCAGTGTAGGGAAATGCCAGGGCAGGGAGGCATATATGGATGGGTGGGTGGGGAAGCACCCTTATAACAGCCAAGAAAGGGAGGATGGGATAGGAGATTCAAAGAGAAGAAACCAGGAAAGGGGATAACATTTGAAATGTAAATAAATAAAATATCCAATAAAAAAATAGGTAATGTCAGCTTCATTAATGCACAGTACTTAGATGTGTTAGCAGTTACAATTAGCTTTTGGAAGGAAAACAACCCAATGTATGGATTAGCCTACAGTAGCAGGCATTAAATCAAACTGAGACTTACATTGACTATAAGAGATTCTCCTGAATGTGTACAACTTAACTGAGATTATAAACTTTCCTAAAGTTTGGAATTCTGCTTTGACACTATGATCCTGAAGTTAGTGCAGATGATAGCTATGTCTGAGTATTGTAGGAAATTCACTCATTCAGACATAAAACAAATAGTATAATCCAAGCTGTGTATTTAAGCAAGAAAAGTTTTGTTTATATATATATATATATATATATATATATATATATATATATATATATATATATATATATATGTGAATTTTAGAAACCTCTGACTGCTTTGATCTTGGGAGAAGGTATGAAAAATCACAACTCAAAGTATCTACAGAGTCATATATTCTGCCTGCCAAGTTGCACAGACATGGATTTTTTTTCATTCTTTCTGTCTTCAATGATTTACATAAAGATATTCTAATTTTCTTCTGTCTCACTACTAACTGATTCTGCATTTGGAATCCTTTCACAGTAATTAATGAAACTATCAGACTTTCTTAGAATTGTTTCTTAAACTAAAGCATTATCAGGAATAATTCCACACAGTGATGCATTGGCCAAAAATATCACAGTATACCCTCAAACTATATGTAAACTAAACCTGAAACTGTAACTTTTCATAAAGCTACTTCAGAAGTAGCACTATTTGATGTACCATACAATGTGTTGTTATGCCAGGTTGCCCCTCTGAGCCAAGAAGAGACTGATCCCCTGCACTCTGCTGATTAGCAAATGATTCCATTTGTCTAAGACCCAGTTAAAATTAGACTGTAGGTTTATTTGTGGTACTCTATCTCATTCCAATTGCTTCCATGCTCCTCATAACCCCTGCCTGTACTCTATGTTTTCTCCTCTCATTCAACATTCAGAGTCTCTCTAGCATCAAGGACACTGATGAAACCCAAGTGAATGACTGATATTCTCTGATAAAGATAAAACACAACAGGCACATTAGCAGTCTTGACTTTGGGAATTCCAAGCATCATTTTCCCTTACCCATCTCTTCCTATTTCCTTTCTTCACTCTCCATTACCAACTGTTTCCTTTCTCAGCTCTACTCTTAACCTTAGAATAAATTGATACTAAAAGTGACAAGACATTTTTATAGCCCCTTTGTAAATTAGAATGCAAATGCATTATTCAATTTCCAAAATAACTGCATTTTCATCGTCTTGGTGCACTTAGAGAATTCTAGACTCTTCTGAATACCTTCCTTGACTATACAGTATAGAGTTTGGCAATCCAGCATCATCATGAGAATGTGTTGGAAAGAACATTAGGATCATCACACAATTCATAAAATCACAATTCTAAGTTGAACTTGTAAGCCACTAAATATGGAGTGGGTTGGGAAAAAGGAATTTACAACTTATATACTCACTTTTCAGTTTCTGTCCTTTTTTATTTTTTTTCTACATAAATTAAAATCTCTTCTGTTACTAAGGCAATGTACACTACTCTAGTCACCTTTCCTTGTTTTTAGTAAAATCACATTTTCATATAGATTTAGTGATAACATTAAATAATTTAGCCTTACAATAAAACCTAATGAAGTCCATCACTACTTTTCACTTAAAATATGCAAAGCAGTTCTGGAGAAAGACATATGTTTTCACTTGTTCACACAAACGATGAACTTTTTTACCAAGGTACTATGACTTTATATACTAAAAGTTATGACGTTCGAAAATGGATGGATGATTCATCCAGCAGACTGAGAGAAAATTTAAAACTGCTGTATCATTCACAGCTTAAAAAAAAAGAAACATTGCTATATATCAGTAATTTTTATATAATTTACTAGACTGTGGAAAGTCACATTAAATTAGCCAATTAAATATTTAAATTAGGAACAGCAAGATAGATTGTTAGGTAACAACGATTACTAACCCTGACAACTCACATGGGATCTCCAGACCCACGTTAGAAAGAAAGAGCCAACTTTCTCAAATCAGATTTTTCACCTCTAAATGTGATGCAATGCATGCATATACCCAAACACATACAAAACCAAACAAATGAATATTGTAGTGTTTCATTTTGTTTTTAACAGGACCAAGGTAATACCTCATGTTATCATTCTGTTGTTAAACTTCATAATAATCAATGAAAAAATTAATTTTCAGAATTCCTTCAAGTCTCTTTATACTGGCTCAAGGGAATATGTATGACATTCTGGTGGACAATTAGGAACCAATATCTCCAGTAAATGAATAAATAAACTAATGAATGAATAAATTATTCCTCCAAGATCTTCCTGAATAACTCTTTACATGATCTGCCTTCCTTTTCTGATTCCCTTTCTTTACTGGGGACATGGGTTTCTCACTATGCCTTCCCTACACACTTACATTACTGCCCACTATTATCCTTGCGAGTCTCCTCCTTCATGGTACTATCACACACAAGTCATTATTAAATGTTATAATATAACTAGTCGTGACCCTCTAGCACACATAACTAGTTGGTATTGTCTTGCTTGCTCTTTACTTATTTTTTTCTCAACTAAATTACAGTCTCTGAAATCAAGGACTGCTTTTAATGGGCTCCTTGTTGCGTGTAATATGAGTACAAGAATACCTACACTACTTAAAGAAAAGACAAATCAACTAACTAGAAATATAGGATTAGAAATACTAAAATACTGAATTTCATATTTTTTGGTAATACTAAATACTTTGGTAACACTAAAGTTCTTACTTAATCTGATTGTTTTTATTTTAGTCATATAACATAATATGAAATTACTTCTCTTTATTGTAAAAACAAAAAAGTTTTAAAAATACACTTTTTGAATGGGAATCAATAAACTTTTAAGATGACAGACGTTGGAAAGAACATAATTCAGTATAAAAGGTTTTATACCAGTTTATAGACAAATAAATGGAGATGAAAGAAAGAAAGAAAGAAAGAAAGAAAGAAAGAAAGAAAGAAAGAAAGAAACAAAGAAAGAAACAAAGAAAGATCCACACATACATAGATAAATTTATACATATTTTTGTTAAACATCATGCCAGAGCAGGGGAAACAATCTCCTACCTTTTTTTTAAATTTTATTAGAAGAGGTAATTGTGTATTGTTTATGTTTAGCAATCACAAAAATTCAGCCTCCAGCAAAAGCTGAGTTCTCCTTATGTCAGCAGATCCACCCACAGCAGTGTGAAAATGCACGGCTCTCCCCTACAGTGCGCAGTGCACTTATAAAGATGTATGATATGATTTGCTTCCCACTGTGAGGAAATGGTTTGTAGGACAGAAAGAGCTGCTGTGAGTGAGCCAGAAAGAACGCATCTTGTGAAACACCATGCCATTGAACCACAGAGGATTTCTTTTTAATTTGCTACTTTTTGCATAGTGTAAACTTTGTCCTTTTATTATCAATTCAGTGAACAAAAATAAGACTATTGTTTGAATAAAAAATATGCATGTAGTACAATAATTACATTATAATAAAATGTAATTAGTAGGATTCATTTTATTTTAACATATATTTGTTAATCTACACTGATATTTATTTTAGTAGTGACTATCTACTGTCAGATTTATACTTAATGATAATTTGTTATAAGAAATTAATGTTCAAGTGAACAGCTTATACTTCTCTACTTTAAGGCATAGTACAGTGACAATAATTTGTTTACAACCAGGTACATGTTGCTTCCAAACTTATGTAACTTCCTTACAATAGCAGAATGGTAAAAAGATAAGACATATTTGCAATGATGGGAATCTCAATGCCACATCAACAATAGGGAATAGATAGATAGATAGATAGATAGATAGATAGATAGATAGATAGATAGATAGATCCACACATACATAGATAAATTTATACATATGTTTGTAGAACAACATGCCAGAGCAGGGGAAACCATCTCCTATTTTTTTTTTTATTAGTAGAGGTAATTGTGTATTGTTTATGTTTAGCAATCACAAAAATTCAGCCTCCAGCAAAAGCTGAGTTCTCCTTATGTCAGCAGATCCACCCACACCAGTGTGAAAACAAACAAACAACAACAACAACAAAAACCTGAACTTTTCACTCCGTATTTTCAGTTACTATCAAAAATGGTCTTAATTTTTATATATTATTTTAAATACTTTTAAAATATTTATGTTATTTTTAATTAATATTTTCTTTATATACATCCCAAATGTTGCTCTTCATCTCGTCCCCCTTCCCAGACTTCTTCACCCATTCCTCCTCCCCTTCAGCTCTGAGAGTGTACCCCTTCCCCTGTGGCACCCCCCTGCACTGCAGCAACAAGTCTCTACAGCATTAGGTGCATCCTCTCCCACTGAGGCCAGACAAGGCAGCCCTCTGCTACACAGGTGCCTCAGGCACATATATATTTTGGGGGAATGAATCATATTTCATTGTGTCTAACGCAGACAATAAGTACAGGGAATAGAGCCAAGTCTGAAATCTGCTGATTTTCATTCCTTCAGATGTAAACCTAATTGTATTAAGAGATCACGTGGTAAATTGAGCTAATAAAGCATCTTAGATCAGACATCTTTCTTTATTTCTTTTCCTTTTAGTGTATAGGGTGGAGAGTAGCCCACCAATTCACTATTCTGGGCCAAATGCCACATCAACCCTATTAAGCCCTGAAAACATTCATACAGTGATCATTATAAGAAATCATCAGATTATATTTAGGATCATATATGTATAAATTTGAAGGAAAGCGAGTATACAGGAATAAGGGAATGTTTGGAGATAGGAAAGAGAAGGGAGAAATGCTGTAATTAAATTATAGTCATAAAAATATTTTTAAATGTTATTATTTTAAAAGTAGCAAATGGAAAACAATCACACACTAAAATGAACCTACACCAAAGTTTCTACAATTAATTTAGCTTCTTGGTATTCAAATTTTGCAATTATTTGTAGAATTCTGATATTAGCCTTTTGTCAAGTAAAGGTTTTTTTTTTTTTTTTTCCCATTCTGTAGACTGCTAAATCCTTAATTGAAATACAGATTTTTTTTCAAGCAATCCCATCTGTTTAATATTTGGGACTGAAAATATAAATTTCCTACATATTAAAATATATTCTTGGGCTGGTGAGATGGCTCAGCGGGTAAGAGCCCCCAACTGCTCTTCTGAAGGTGATAAGTTCAAATCCCAGCATCCACATGGTGGCTCACAACCATCCGTAACGAGATCTGGTGCCCTCTTCTGGAGTGTCTGAAGACAGCTACAGTGTACGTACAAATAATAAATAAAATAAATCTTATATATATATATATATATATATATATATATATATATATATATTCTTTTCTCTTTATAAATTTAAATATAATATTCCATACCTTTAAGTTAAAGATGTATATCTTTAAACAGAAACCACTTAAAAACCTTGTAAGGTTAAGCAGCAGATACCAGTGTAGGCAATTTTAGCAAAGCATCACTATCAAAAGCAAACAGAAGGTAGGTGGGGGTTCCTCCTAACCCATAGAGAGTCAAGGTGATTGGGATCAGTAAAGGCAGAAAATGCCCCGAATCCAGAATAAATGGTTTTGACACAATCATGTAGATCATAGAGCATATGGGATGTACATTTTGGAAAACTGGCTAATACTCAAACTGAATTCACTATGTTCAAATAAGTAGTCAATAGCTATTCCATTAACTAAAGCAGGGTAATGATCTAACATATGAAAGAAATGGCTTAATATGTCCCAAGGGGAACACTATGTTTATAATGTGACAAGATGAAGCATTAAAGCCAGACACTAGGTTGCATCATGGCTATTTATTTCTAATATACTTATTGTATCAATTGAGTTTTATTCGCTGGGGAATAATACAAAATCTAACATACTTACCATTATCTAAATTACCATAATTTTCTTTTGCAATCCTACCAACAGTGGTAAGGGTAAAAGAGATTAAATCTTAAAGTGATAAAATTAACATTTTCATTGTCTATTTAGCATTATTGGGCATCACAAAGAGGACAGTAACAGAGCAGAGAATGATACATGCTTCTGTTCATCACTGACTCATGACTCATAGACACTAACAACTCATGCATCTTTACTCCACACTAAACAGATAATAGATAATAGTAACCTGAGTTATAGTGGTAATTATATAAGATGATCCTCAAATAGACAGCATCCAGGCAAACTACAGGTCCACTTTCATATAGAACCGCAAAATTTATTCATTATTATTAGTAGTATGGATAATAATCAAGAAATAATTATAAGCACAGCAGACAGTGAACAGTCTACAAAAGTTTTGTCCTCATAAAGTTAAGATGAGAAACAATAGGAAAGAGAAACAAAATGTATCTTATATATACTATATCTGATGGTAATGAATAAAATAAGGTGTGAGAGAATGCACAGCCGTAGAAATGGGGGAAACACTGAGATAAGAGTAGTCAGGAAAACCATGACATGCTGAGTCCAGTATAAAAGCAATTACACAATCAGAAAAAAAGGCAGCATTTCAAAGAAGGAAGAGCAAACGTGCAGTCTGCACAGTACAGACTGGCATTGGAGGAGGAAGGTGTGGAAAGTCTGTGTGTTGAGAACTGTGAGTAATGACTACCATCAGTGAGATAGCATGGGCTACAGAGTTGGTTTACTATATGACATAATTTGACAAACAAAAACAAGGACCTGAATTTGAATCCCCAGTACTCACATAAATGTTGAATATGAAATGTCAGAATCCATAATTTCAACACCCCTATAGGAGAGACGGAAGTCATAGACAGGTGATCCTCAAACTCAAGGACCTCTAGCCTGTCACGATTATCAGCCAAATAACAAAACATCCTACCTCAAACAAGGTAAAAGGCAAGGAATGACATCCAAGGCTATTCTCTGACCTGCCCACATACAGAACAGCATTCCCATACCCATGCTGACACATATGAAGGAAAATGGACATGTGCGAGGGCATGTGCATATGCATACCTGCATGTTCGTGCACGCGCACACACACATATACACACAAACATTTAGAGATGTCAGAGAGGTGCCAAAAGCATGAACCTACAAACATTGCTATGTACAGAAAATTCTAACAAGGTTATCACTCTAAGATAAGAAGTCTTTAGACATTCTAAACAGAAGATAAACTTCAAAAAGTTCACTCCATCTAATGCTATAAGCTATTGGAAAGATGTAAAGAGATAAGACATTGTTTAGAAGTGATAAGAGCTAGTGTTATGTTGCCAGGAGTTAAGAGATAAAGTGAAATAATTCATATTTCACAATAGCTATTAAAGGCTTTTTAATGTTCCTACCACAAAGAAATGATAAATGCATGGCAGGATAGATATTATAATTACATTGATTTGTTCATTACATAATGTGTGTCTCTATATCAATCTATCATACTGTCCCCTATACAAATGTACAATACTGCATCTGAACTAGAAAAAGTTAAGACTGTAGGGAAACAAGATAGAAGAGGAGAAGGCTATTCATGGGAGTCAGGGTATATTCACAGAGAGTCATTTAATCTAGGTAGGAACTAAAAGATTTGCATTTTATTTTTCTTTTTGTCCTGAGCATTTTACTGAAAAGCAAAGAACTCTATTTATCATGTTCAGTGGTGTTAAGGCGAGCATTTGTTTTCGTGATGCGTTTGAGTTGTCTCCAATATGAGGTGGTTGAAGACACATGTCCAAAGCAAGGACAGTACAGGGTGTTAAGGAAGGCAATGTACTCTGATCACGCACAGTGTTTCCAGCAGCTCAACACACTACATAAAAATAAATCATGTGGCCACTCACATTGTAAATGTTGGGAGGGGGAAGCTACATAGCTTAAGGGGTGGACAATGTACTTATGCAGGTGTACACAGCATCATCAGCATTAAATTAACATAGGATTCTGAGCATAACATTTAGAAGGATCAATCCTCTGGTGCTCTTATTCCAAAGTATTTCTCAAGTCTTCAAATAAAGAGTTACTCTAAACACCGGTTCTCCTAATTTGTGCCTCAATACTACTACACTATTATTCCTACAACATATTATTTGATATTTTAAATACATTATTGTATATCTATCTTCTGTGCCTTATTATCAAATGTGTCTATCATGAAGTGTTATATCCAGTACATGTCGCATAAAGAATTAATGCATGCATTTAATGTAAGGAATTTAGAAGTTTGTATAGTCCCGTAGGACAAAGCATGCAAAATAACTACTTTTAACTTATATCACTGATATTTTAAAATAGAAATGTTCATCGAATATAATATAATGGAAAGAAGCAGAAGAGATAAATTCTATGGCTTTTTTATCATTATTGTTGATTAGGTTTTCTTGTGTGTAGTCCTGGTTGTCTTGAATCTCATTATGTGGAGGAGGGAAGTCTGAAATCTATGGAACTCTCCCTACCTATGCCTCTTCTAGGCTAGTATAAAATATATGCAACACCATGCCATCTTCAATGACTTTCTCTTTTATTTTAATATGATTTTATTTATTAATTTATTTACACCGCAAACACTGCTTCCCCTACTGGTCTCCATCACTGAGTCCCTTTCCCATTCTCACACTCTTCTCCTCTAAGAGAGTGGGAACCCTCCTGTTTATCCCCCATCCTGGCACACCAACTCAGAAAAGCAGATATGTAGAACAGATTCCACAGTCAGGCTACAGCTTTAAAAAGCGCTCCAGCTCCAATTGTTGGAGGACCCACAAAAATACAACATTTCACAACTCCAGTTTTACACACACACACACACACACACACACACACACACACACACACACACGAGCGCACGCGCGAACATAAAATTAAACAAATAAATACTTGAAATGACCTTATTAAAATTTAAATGTGGATCTTTTCAATATTCTTTTTTACTTTTTTGTTTGTTTTTTTTGTTTATTTTCTTAGATATTTTCTTTATTTACATCTCAAATGTTATTCCCTTCCCTGGTTTCCCCTCCAGAAACCCCCTATTCTGTCCCACCCCTCACCTGCTTCTTTGAGGATGCTCCCACACCCTCCCACACATTCCTAACTGCTTCCCTGCCATCGCCTTACCCTATACTGGGGCATAGAGCCTTCACAGAACCAAGGGCCTCTTCTCCCATTGATGTCAAACAAGGCCATCCTTTGCTACATATGCAGCTGGAGGCATGGGTCCCTCCATGTGTACTCTTTGGTTAGTGGTTTAAATCCTGGGAGCTCTGGGGATATGTGTATAGTTATTTAATATTGTTGTTCTTCCTATGGGGTTGCAAACCTCTTCAGCTCCTTCAATTCTTTCTCTAACTCCTCTGTTGGGGACTCTGTGCTCAGTCCAAAGGATGGCTGTGAGCACCCACCTCTGTATTTGTGAGGTTCTGGCACAGCCTCTCAGAAGACAGGTATATCAGGCTCCTGTCCACAAGCACTTCTTGGCATCAGCAATAGTGTCTAGGTTTGGTGTCTGTATATGGGATGGATCTCCAGTGGGGCAGTCTCTGCTATACACTTGGTTTATTTCCTCCTGTGAGTATTTTGTTCCCCCTACTTTTTTTCTTACTAGATATTTTCTTTATATTTCAAATGTTATTCCCTTTCCTGGTTTCCCCTCGGAAAACCCACAACCCCTCCCCACTCCCCGTGCTCACCAACCCACCCACTCCTGCTTCCTGGCCTTGGCATTCCCCTATACTGGGGTATAGAGACTTCACAGGATCAAGGGCCTCTCCTCCCATTCATGACTGACTAGACTATCCTCTGCTACATATGCACCTAGAGGCATGAGTCCCATCATGTGTTTTCTTTGGTTGGTGGTTTAGTCACAGGAAGCTATAGGGGTGCTGGTTAGTTCATATTGTTGTTCCTTCTATGGGGCTGCAAACACCTTCAGCTCTGTGGGTACTTTCTCTAGCCCCTTCCCCCTTCTAAGAAGGACTGAAGAATCTACACTTTGGTCTTCCTTCTTCTTGACCTCCCTGTGGTCTGTGAATTATATCTTGGGTATTCTGAGCTTTTAGGTTAATACCCACTTATCAGTGAGCACATACCATGTCTGTTCTTTTGTAATTGGGTTACCTCACTCAGGATGATATTTTCCAGTTCCATCCATTTGCCCAAGAATTTCATGGATTCATTTTTTTTAATAGCTGCATAGTACTCCATTGTGTAAATGCACCACATTTTCTGTATCCATTCCTCTGTTGAAGGACATCTGTGTTCTTTCCAGCTTCTGGCTATTATAAATAAGGCTACTATGAACATAGTGGAACAAGTGGCCCTGTAGCATAGTGGAGCCTCTTTTGGGAATATTCCCAAGAATGGTATAGCTGGATCTTCACATAGATCTATTTCCAATTTTCTGAGGAACCTCCAGGTTGATTTCCTGAGTGGCTATACCAGTTTGCCATCCCACCAGCAATGGAGGAGTGTTCCTCTTTCTCCACATCCTTGCCAGCATCTGCTGTCACCTCAATTTTTTATCTTAGCCATTCTGATTGGAGTGAGGTGGAATCTTGGGGTTATTTTGATTTGCATTTCCTTGATGACTAAGGATGTTGAACATTTCTTTAGGTGCTTCTCAGCCATTTGGTATTCCTCATTTGAGAATTCTTTGTTTAGCTCTGTACCCCATTTTTAATGGGGATATTTGATTCTCTGCAGTCTAACATCTTGACTTTGTATATTGGATATTAGCCCTCTATTGGATGTAGGATTGGTAAGGTCTTTTCCCATTCTGTTGGTTACCATTTTGTTCTATTGACAGTGTGCTTTGCCTTACAGAAGCTTTGAAAATTTATGAAGTCCCAATTGTCTATTGTTGATATTAGAGCATAAGCCATTGGGGTTCTGTTAAAGAAATTTTCCCTGGTGGCCAAGTGTTTGAGGCTCTTCCCCACTTCCTCTTCTATTAGATTCACTGTATCTGGTTTTATATGGAGGTCTGTGATCCACTTGGACTTGAGTTTTGTACAAGGAGATAAAAATGAATCAATTTGCATTCTTCTACATGCAGACCTCCAGTTGAACCAGCACCATTTGTTGAAAATGCTGAGCTGAGCGTGGTGGCACACGCCTTTAGAGTTCCAGGACAGAGAAAACCTGTCTATAAAAACTCAAAAACAAAACAAAAAAAAAAGTAAAGAAAATGCTGTCTTTTTTCCCCACTGGATGGTTTTAGCTCCTTTATCAAAGATCAAGTGACCATAGGTGTGTGGGTTCATTTCTGGTTCTTCATAGTTGTTTTTTGAAACTACAAGGAAACTATCTGCCTTTAGTTTGTGTCTTCCTTTAGCAAAATTAACAGGAATAAGTTATTTTTCTCTTAAATCAACTTAAACTCTTACAAGAGCAAACCTCCCAGGATAGACCCAATTATGAGGCGAACAATCTTTGAAGTTAAGAGTACATCCTCAAAGTCTCATAATTTTTTTGAGAAAATGATGGGGTGCTGACAGCTGGGACCATTTCTTGACAAGGATTCCTTAATACATACCACACACATACATAAATTCACAAATATGCACTGAAGCGTGCATGCATATGCATGTGTACACACACACACACACAGACACACACACACACACACAGACACACACACACAGACACACACACACACACTGCTTTCTGCTTAAACCCAGACTTCATGTCAATACTCCAAAGACCAACTGTTTCTTGTCCCAGTGTGACCACACTAAATCAATCTTCTTTCTCTGCTTTGAAGCATTTTCATCACTTTGACTAGCAGAATGAGACAGGTGGTCAAACTCAGTGTGAAGGGGAGCCTGGAGACCAGTTTTGATGCTGAAAAGTGTGGCAACTGCTTTGCAGTTTGAAAAGTGTTGTGCTTCCTCCAAGCAAAGTGCTACTGTTGATGCTTTTAAAACACTATCCATATTTTTTCCACAAAGGCACTAAAATAGCATTTCTGCAGGAAATATGTTACTCACAGAAGTTAAGTATACTTTGAACATATTCTATTTCCATGGGTTAAAAACATACAGAATGAACTCTATCTCTAGTTAAAATATGCTGCTACCACAGGACAGACTAGTTAAATATACTGTGAAAATGTAAGCATGCTCCTCCTCCACATCAAGCAGCCTTCCTGTCTGGAGGGACCCAGGATTTCCCTTATCATGGGTCTCTGTCACTCTCCATGCTCTGGAGACCTACAAATCCCATGATTATTCTTCCTGTTCTATAACAGGCTGAAGCTGCAGTCCGACAAGGATTACAAACAGCCACTCACATTCAGGTATAAGAACTGTGTCCACACTAGACACTTTGACAACTGCCAGAGTTTGCTCATTTTCTTTCCAGTGACTCTGAGGTAACTAAGAGGTAACCCCTTCTTTCCATGAAGCAGTACCTGAAGGCCTTAGTGGATAAATATCTTCAGTACGAACACTGAACTAGTAAACTTCAGCTATGTTTGACCTGAAGGATTTTTCATATTATACTGCCTTTTATTTACACTGCAAATTGCTTAAAAATATTTGTATCCAATTGAATGTTACATTAGCAAAGTCTTAGGTCAAAGAAACAAAGCAAGGTCTAGGCGGATTTTGCCAAGAGACAAAGCAAACAAACGAACGAACAACCCAGCAGCAACAACAACAAAAACCCCTCTATTTAGGGAGAGGGTTTCTTAAATGACATTTTGAAGACAATGCACTCTTTGAAACAACAAATGTAAGACATGGAGAACACATGTGGTTCCAAGCACAAGCTTGCCTGAGGCTCTCAGTTGGATCCTCAGGTTCAACATGATGCAAGAAGAGAACTAGCTTTTGAAATTTGTCTTTGACCTCCACAGGAAAGCCATAACAGGCACACTTGTGTGTATGTGTGCACACGGACGCACACACACATACACACACATACCACAAAGCATAAATAATGTAGTAGTAAAAATAAGAAACAAGTGCTAAGCTTTCTATTATAATATCAGAAATAAAACTAAAAATCTAAAACTTAAAGTTAAAGACCTAATACCTAAAGCAATGGATAATGTAAAATTATATGACACATACACAAATGTATATACATAAATGACATATACACAAACATATTTCTACAGACTTGCTCTGTTTCTTTGATTTAAGGTTTGCTAATGGAACAATAAATTGGATAAAAAATTTTCAGGCAATTTGCAATATAGTAAAAGGCAGTATAATGTGAAAAGACCTTATGTCAGCTATTTACTAGGTCAGTGTTCATAGTGAAGGTGCTTATATGTTATATATATATATATATATATATATATATATATATATATATATTAGCTTAACGTGAAAACTTAATCTTTTAGTCTTTAATATTGTAAATATATTATTTCCCCATTTCTTTTCCTTCCTCCAAACACTCCCATATATGTCCTTTTGTTTGTCTTTCATAGTGTGTGTGTGTGTGTGTGTGTGTGTGTGTGTGTGTGTATATATATATATATATATATATATATATATATATATATATATATAGAGAGAGAGAGAGAGAGAGAGAGAGAGAAGAGAGAGAGAGCTATAACCTGATCAGTCAGGATAATGTTATGCTTATGTATGTTTTCAGGATTATCCATTTGATATAGTTAAACACCTGATATTCTCTTCCTTGGGAGAATACCTCCTTTTCAGCAGAAATTCACAACCAATCAAGAACCATTCCCAATGTATACATCTACCACATAATGCCTGCTCCTTAGGCTCTGGAGTCCTTGCAGAAGAAGTGGTGGGAAGACTGAAAAGGCCAGAAGTAAGAGGTTGAGTCTCCTAGCTTAGACATGTTAGAAACTACAATCATATTTTTTGCTAATAAAGGCTTCAAGCGGCAAAGTCCCCAGGTTTCACTGTAAAATGTCCATATTCTGATTTGTATGCTGTTTCTTCAGGTTGCAATCTTCTTTAGCTTTTTTCATCAGATATTAATGAACTTAAAATACCTTCATAACAATTATGTTCTTTTAACTATGGCTTTTGTCATTCTAATGGAGAGTTGACAGTGGCATTTTTACCACCCCAGAGGAAATCAATATGTTCCACCTAGAGAGAAAAATAAACTTTCCCCCATTAGAAAACAGATAAATTTGATAAAAGGTTATTTGATGAATTTGTCCAAAATTGATAATTCTTTGTATAAGCCCATGTCTTTCCTCATATATTCTACATAGATTCACGCCGTAGGATCTGCACTTATCTTAAAGCTAATAATAGTGTGCATGCACACAGAGATACACATGTGCACAGATGGACACATGTTCATGCATGCATAAACTGTGTGTACATGCAAATGCATATATACTCAGGAACACTGACTTACACACATGCACACGTATACAGCAACACATTTTATTTATTTTATACTCACAGAGTACAAAAAGTATTAATTTTCAAACCCTCAGAGAAATTTCAAACAATTCTATCACAATATTCTCTATAAGTCCAGATTATTTAGAAAGAGATGCCACAATGTGTGACTTAGCAATGCCTATTTCAAATTTAAATAGAAGGAAAATCATCGGACAAAGATCTAGAATTATCCACTCAAATCAAAATTGCTCACTCATAGTTTTTATGCTTAAAATAATAATAAAAAATTAAAATTAGAAATTATTTAATACATCCTTAGATATAAACCAGTTCCATATAAAATGGAATGAGAATGTTCAGCTCCAAACCTTAACTATGCTGCAATGACATTTAGTGTTCCTGCTATCCTAGAACAATACTGGTAATAGGACCAATTTGTTATGAAGTTTGGGTGAAAGTAGAT
Organism: Mus minutoides; assembly: GCA_902729485.2. Classification (NCBI taxonomy): domain Eukaryota; kingdom Metazoa; phylum Chordata; class Mammalia; order Rodentia; family Muridae; genus Mus; species Mus minutoides. The sequence continues at coordinate 17,852 of CACVCL010021804.1, forward strand.
ACTAACTTTTAAGGATTCAACCTTATATCTGCTGTCTGATATATGCTCCAATTTTATCATCATCATCACCATCACCACCATCATCATCTCACAATGTGATTTTTTTCCTGGACAAAAGAACTTATTAAATATTAAGGTGCCTTTTAATGGCTTTCCTCTATCTTCTGAGGGTGTGCACATGTGTGGTTGTGTGTAGTTTTCAGTTTTTTTTTTTAATTTCTTTCATGAACTAATGACCATCAGAAACACAAGAATATGTATCTTATTTACCTTACATTCCCCAAAGTAGAAACTTAATTAAAATAAAATGACACTACGTTAATTAACATTGATTGCTAACTTGTACTGTTTATCTAGAATCATCTAAAAGATGGTTAAAGCATAATTCTAACTACATCTATGATGATATTTCAGGAGGTAATTGGATCTCACAGGCTCCGTTCCCAAATGCATGGATTGATGCCTTGAGGGATTTATAATGTGATGTCTTTTTAAAAAGCGGTGAAGAGTAGGAAGTTCAGACTAGCTGCTAAAGATGGATCACCAGGAGAATGTCTGTGGAAAGTATATCTTTCCCTAAACACTGTTTATTTTGCTATTTCCTGATAACCAAAATGTGGACTGTTCTGCTGTGCCTCAGTCCCCATGTCCTGATGGACAAACCCCACTGGATTCATGAGCAAAAAGGAATCCTTGTGCTTTGGCTTCAGGCAAGTATTTGGTCGGATGTAAAGCAAATTTATTACCATAGATACATCTAGAATATAAATAATGACTTGCTATAATGGCACTCTGAATTCTTCTTATAAAAATGATGTTAACAATTTATAATGTTACTACAAATTAATTTACCTTCTGAAACTCATGAAGATTTGTGGGTAACTTGAGTTGCTAACCTAATATCTACATTAAATATTGAATGAAAACAAGATATTCTAAAATACATGATTAGAGCATGAGACAACAGATGGAAGATTTCATGTCCAATAGCATGGTGGAGTTAGAAAGATGGGGTGTGTATTTATAAACTAAGCAAAATCATAATGGGGTCTTCACATTATTTCATCCAGGTCATAACAGGGATTCTAGAGAGGGGCCAGTACAGTGAGATCAATGAAAAGAGGAGCGAAGGGCAAGGTCAAATGTACTCTGTCAAGTACTCTGATGGTTAAAGAAAGGATCTCAAAACCTAAAGCTCGCTCCTTACCACCTCCAGTAAAAACAAAAACAACAACAACAACAACAAAAACCCCACAATTTTAATTGAACCTAGTAAAGACCAACCTCACTTCCTCAGCAAAGCCCAAAATGAACTGTGGAAATGGACAAGAACTTAACCTTTACTATTTTTCTTTGTTGAGACATAGTCTCTCTATGTAGCCCTGGCTGGAATGAAACTCATTCTATAGACCCATGTTTCCGGTACATGCTAACATGACAGAAAAAAAAAGGGGGGGTTGTTGTAAAATGCTATTAAATTTTGTTTCCTCCCACCTTTCTTACCAATTGATTGTTTAAGTCAGAAACTTCCTAACTCCTTAAGCTTTTATCTTGATTACTACCAGTTCCCTCTCTTTGACTTCTGCCACTCACAAGGCTGTCTCTCACATGGAATAAGGAAAACATCTCTGAGTTCTAACACTTATACCTTGGTAACTACATGGCAAAAAATGGTACCCTTTTCAGAGGATAGGATATTTTAAAGTAATTTCCTTTATGTTTGAATAAGTTTCCATATGGAAGTTTTTACAAGACATATTTGTCACCAAACACAAGACTAAGACCTGACATATCATTTAATACTGTGCTGTCCAATATAGTGTCACTTAATCACACTGACTGAATTTAAGTTGATTAAACCAAAATAAAAACCCACTCCTTGATTTTTCACTATCCTCATTTCAAATTCTCAAAATCAAAATTTGATCTTTGTATTTTCCATTGTACAGTAGCAGTACAAAAAAAAAAAAAAATCTTCCATCTTCTCAGGCCATACACAACAGCCCTGATCTCAGTGATCCACTGTCACTATGCCTTGGCACGGAAAGGACACGTAGGAGGAGTCAATTAACTTGTCTCCAAAGGACCAATTATTGCCACATAGTCAAGTGTAGATAGGATCCAATCAGTAAGCTGAATAATGAAGTATTTCTCATACTGTTCAAATATTCATTAGGCTTCCTCAAACAAAAAGACCACAGCACCCGAGTGCTGCTCACAATAAAATTTTACAATCATGATTGAACATATTCCTTTACTAAAGTTAACAGACTACAAATTTATTGAGTTTCTCATTGACTTTCTCATGACAATTTCTGTATAAATGACTTATAAAAGGAGATTAAAAGGGCTACATGATGCTGTATGGGTTTTATGTGCAATGCATGAAATGAATGGGTTAATAAAACATTTATAACAAAATAATCTAATCAAATGAAATGGACAAAAGCAGCTGACCTAGGGAAGGCTGAAAGAAGCTGAGAAGGGCAATGCTGTAGGTGGACCAACAGTCTCAATTAATCTGGACCCCCAAGTTCTCTCAAACACTGGACCACCAAACAGACAGCATTCGCCAGCTGAGATGAGGCCCCCAACACCCCTACAGCAGAGGACTGCCAGGTCTGTGTGTTCATTCAGAGATGATGCAACTGTCAAGAGACTGGAGGCCCCAGGGTGTTTAGAGGTCAAGTGGAGTGGGGGTGGAGGCATCCACGTGGAGATGGAGTAGGGTGGGGTGATGAGATGTGAGATGTGGAGAAGATAGAGGGTGAATGGGGGGCAGGGAATGGCATATAGAATGTAAAAAAATAAATTAATTTTTTTAAAGAAAGGAAAACAGTCCCAAAATGATTAAATGTAAAATTCCCAACACTATCTAAATTCTGCTAAGAATTTGGTTTTCTTTTACTTCTTCTCTAAGTCACTATTCAAAGTAAAATGAAAAATCAAAAAGTAGAGTGATTTTTACAAGCAGAAACTAATTGCTCTTGTTACTTCCTTGATTCTCGAGGACAAAAAACACATAATCACACAAATAACCCATCTCGTTTGAGAGGCTTCTTCTAACCAGTGACTTTATCACAATAATCCTTAAATACTATTCTGATGCTGATAAATGTCACGGATCCATTCATTTTGTATTTTACTGCACAAGAATATTTCAAAATAGAAGAAGATAATTGTATTCTACAAAGCCCTTACACATTACCCACATTGTACCCATATATGGACTGCTCTGTTTCTTTTGTCAAGTGTCCACTTGAATCCTCCTTAGAAGCCAATCCAATTACTCATGACTGTGGATATCTACTAATCTGTTCCAACACTATACTCTCAAAGTGACCATTTGTTCTATTCCTTGACATTGTATGCATGCATGAATATATGACTACTCTTGTGAGTATGTATCAGACAAAGGTGCATCTGCAGAGGAAAGAAGACATTGGGGGGGGGTAGTTGTTTTATCACATCAAAGGTTCTGGAGATCAAACTCAGGTAGTCAGACTTGTGACGAAAATGTGTTTGCACTGACTCTGACTTCTGACTTCTGATGGAATAAAATATTAACACTTGAAAAGGTCGAAAAGAGCTACTATGTAGGATTGTTTTGATCATATTAGTTTCTTCTCCCAACTCCTCCAATATCTTCCCCCACTAATCAACTAATCTACCTACCTCATTATATGTTTTGTCTCTTAAAACACATGCATACATGCACACAATCATGCACGCACACATGCACACACTAACGCACTCATGCACAAAACAAAACATGGAGTCAAATTAATGTTGGTCAAATATCCTTGAGAATGTGGCCTATTTTGGAGAGTGCTTGATATATTCAATGACACTGCATTAAAAAAAAACTACCTGAATACATTTTATATGAAGTGCACTACATTGATTAAAAATAGGCACTTTAAATTGGTTATTTTGGCAAACTTTCTGTTTATCTAATACAATTTTGTATTAACCTCCCATAGATGTCTTCTTTTCTCTAGAACTGTTACATCAGCTCTTGTAATATTCTAGACAAAGGCCACAAACAAAATCAGCTTACAGATACAAATTAAATCAAAGCACAAGTTAGCTATTACTAGATAACACAATATAGTTTTTGATTCATGCATGCTTAAGCTGAAATTTGAATAGCATACTTCACTAGGCTCAAAGATTCCCATAATGTATGTGTATATAAAGGTGATGGTACATTGGGAGAACAAAGAAGCTTACTGATGTCCAATGATCCATTCAGTGGCTGATTATCAAGACTGTCTCTACAGATGTCCAAAGACTGAGAAATTCAAAATATTAGCACACACACCTGGAATAAAACTCCGGGTTACAGTGTCTTTTTTACATTGACATTATAGCATCTCTCAGCTTGTTGAGATTTTAATTTTTTTATATAGTAATACGTTATGAACCAGCAGGTAAGACTGGAAAATGACTTCAAAACTCTACATTATCTTACATACTAAGTGACTATTCATGAGTAGCACCTAATGACTTTAGTGAACAATAAAAATACCACAAATATATGTCATATGAATAAAATCTGCCCTTCACATGAAAGACCAAGCATTTGTGTCTTCATTATTAGGTACATGGCTAACACCAGGAAAAAAAGCTATTTTAATGAATAATTGATATATTTAAAAGCAATTGAAATGGTTCTTTACATCGCACATCAAGCAAAGGGTGGATATTGCCATAAGTCAGGACTATGTCTTCAATAAGAATAAATACAGTGATGTAAAGAACACACATATTGAACATTGTCTGAGCTTTTTTCTGGATATGAAAATGCAAAAAAAATAATTCAACAGTTTCTAAAATTATATACCATGAATTTAAAAAATAATTATTGTTAAATAATCCAATCAATAAATGACTCTTCTTTGTAAATTACTACAAACTTTATAGTATAGTTAATCAAACAAGGTATCTAAACCCAATATTATTATGATGGATTCTACTCAACAAGCAATAAATGTTTTTGCTTTCCTTTAAAAATTCCAGAAATTCATTGTGATTTTCAATATTTGAAAGTCAATTAATGTCATCAATCATAACAGTAGACTAAAGAATAAAATTATGCTATCATATCAATAAATAAAAACATTTGGCCAAATTTAACAACCAATTATAATAAAGACTCTCAGCAAGTTATAATGTAAGGAAGAGGCTCAAACTGGTAAAGGACATGTTCAGGAAACCTACTCATAACCTCATTTTAATACTGAAAAGCTAGACACTGTCTCCTATCAGAAACAAGGCAGGGAAACCTGTTCTTACCAGTCTCATTTGACACCTTACTAGACATATTAACTAAAGCAGTAAGGCAAGCAAAGAACATAAAATATATGCAGACTGAAAAAGAAAAGAAAAAAACAAAATTGTCTTTCAACACAGAGTGCATGATTTTCAGTACAGGAAATTCCTAAGATTCAACAAGTAAAATCTTAAATGTAATAAACAAAGTACATTTTCAGAATAAATGGTTAATTTATTAATTAAAGCATCTTCACTTGAGACTTCCTTCTTGTTTAATTTCTTAAGGTCTGTGGGGTGTAACATGGGTATTCTATACTTTTCAGCTAATATTCACTTAGCAGTGAGTACATACCATTGCATGTTCTTTAGGATCTGGGTTACCTTATTCACGATGATATTTTCTAGGACAGGAGCCTAGCATGGCTGTCCTCTGTGACACTTTGCCAGCAACTGACTGACACAGATGCAGATACTCACAGCCAACCATTGGATAGAGGTCTAGAACTCCAATGGAAGATTTAAAAGAAGGATTAAGGAGCTGAAGGGGATAGCAAACCCAAAGGAACACCTATAGTGTCAAATAATCTGGACCCCTGGGAGCTCTCAGAGTCTAAGCCACCAACCAAAAAGCATACACAGGTGGGTCTGCACCTTCCCCTACCCCCTGGCATATATGCAGCAGAAGAGTACCTTGTTTGGCCTCAGTGGGAGAGGATGAGTCTAATCCTGTAAAGACTTGATGCCCCAAGAAAGGCAGATATGGGCCCTCTCAGAGCAAAGAGAAAAGGGGGTGGAGAGAAAAATTCTGAGAAGTGAGACTGAGAGTGAGGAAGCACTTGGGATATAAATAAATAAAATAATTAATCTTAAAAAGTTTAAGTAATGCCATTAACATTATTACAAAGAAACATTTCAGAAAAGCTCAACCAGATTATATATTTCTATAGAACAGAAAAATAAATCTTATGAATCAAATAAAAATTCATTAAAATAGAGAGCTGTATTTCATATGCACAGGAAGGAAGATTTAGTACTGTCAACTCTTTTCAACTTGATCTATAAATTCAATGAAATGCCAGTTAAAGAGCATGTAAGTTTTCATTAGTTTGTTTTGACTGACAAACCAATCTAGAGTTAAGGTTGTGTCTAAAGACTCAGGATGGCTAAGTTATTATTGAATGAAAAGAATGTTTGAAAGCATTCACTATGCAACATCCAAACTATGATATAAAGACATCATAATCACAACAGTGGGTATGGTCATCCTGACAACTTGCACTGTTGGCATAATCATCACAACACTGGCATAATCAAAACAACAGTTTGCAAGGTGATCACGACAACAGACCAGTCCTTACAATGCTGGAGTAGTCATCAGATTAGTTGTCAGAATATTGGAATAGACTAGTCATCACAACAGACTAGTCATCATGACAATGGGATGAGAAGGAGCCCAGAAAGAAGCCCACAGTGGGGTGTTGGGGGAGAGCGTGGGAAAAAAGGTAGAGAGATCATTCATAATGGAACAAAGACAATTCAATGGAAAATTACAGTTTTCTTTTTTCAACAAATGATGATTAGCATGGAAAATATGGGGGCACTGGAGTTTCTCCTTAATTTTTCTGTGCATCTAAAACTGCATGAAGGAGGAGGAGGGAGAGGAGTAGAGGAGAAGGGGTTATTGATTAAAATGGGTAAAGGAAATTTAAAAAATAGATCCTAAACCAAAGGTTCGAAGGAGAAATAGTACTACATAAACCTTTAAAACAAAAGATAGCCCTTAGTATTTAAGCACATAGATACACAAAGTAGGGTTTAAATGTATGGAAATGAAGAGTAGGAACACTAATACCTTGTAGTAAACTAAATCCCAGACAGGTAATATACGGAAATAAGTCACCTAAAGAAAAAAAGAAAAAGAAAAAAGAAAAAGACACATATTTAAGATAAAAGAAAAATTTCAACATTTACAGGGAGTGTTCCAATCTTGACATGAGCAAAAGCACAAACACCTCATTTAAAATATAACTCTCACTGAAGTGACAGGTATAGGCTGGACAAATGTCTAATACATATATGTTCCATAACAATCAATCCTATTGCATTGCAATAGAATCTCCATGCAGCCTTTCCCCAGGCACATTAGAGCCCTCCAGACTACAGAGCCCTTAGCACATGGCTGCTCCTTGACACTGGACTTCCTAGCCTTGACCACTGTGAGCAGACACATTCCTATTCATTGCAAATCATGCAGCCTATGGCCTGGAATTGGCAACTCTATTAGACAAGATGAGTATCTTTTATTGTGGTTTCCTATGCAGGAAATTGCTCCCTGCCCATTCACTCTCTTCCTATTTCATGCTTCTCTTCTTAGCTTTCCAGGCTCCAGATTTCTAAATCACAGCTGGCTCAGCATGCTATACTGGTACTGCTAGTTAAGAGGAAAACAGCAGATATGCACATAACACACCAAAGTTATTTGGCAACACTGAAAGCTGTGAGATTCACATCACAATTGCGTCAAGCCTAATTAGACCAATAAATTTAACTAATATAGATAAGTAATCATAATTAATGGCTGTTAATTTTTAAAAATTAATAAATAACTTTAAAAGATAAATAATTACAATGGGGAATGTGTAGCCTTATAACTGTGAGGTTCTGAGGTAAGATACTCAGAAAGCAAGTAAAAGTCAAACGTGGTGGTGCTTGCAGAAAACCAGCTCTGGAAAAGTACAGACTGATGAATTCCTGGAGTTTGCTGTCCAGGAAACCTGGCTTACTTAGCAAAGTCCCAGGCCAGAAACTGTCTCAAATGAATCATGGGATATGCCTGGGGAATAACATTTAAGGTTATCAAAAACAGAAAGAGATTTTAGAAGGAAAACTCACTGGAGAGGACTGTAGGGGAGAAATGGCTTTCAAGGCTTCCAGAAATTAATGGGATGCAATTGTCAGCATTCTTGGTATTTAGTTCAAGATTAATTGGAGATGTAAAGAGGAAAAAAATTGTAAAGCAGAGAATGATTCCTCTATAATGAAATAAACATCTGATTTCTTAATAAAGAAAAATGAAGAAAGTGAAAAAACAAATATTTAAAAAGAAGAGTTTTCACTTCAAAATATGCCATAAGCAATAAGAATCCTAATATGATATACACTCAATTCAATTCACGAGAAGATACCAGATGCAAAGAGAGAGACAGAGACAGACAGAGATTGAACAGGTTTTTCAATACTGATCTTTTTATGCTAAAAACTTAACAGATTGCTTATCTTTTGCTCCAGTCTCAACACTGAGAATGATTGACTAATGGACTTACCTCTATCTGTCTCAATAGTGGGACACATACATCTGTAGCTACCTATTTGGTTTTGAAAGTGAAAACCATCTCTTGTGGCTTTGCTACAGAAAAGGTTGCAACATAAAGTTCACAGGTATCATCACAACACTTCAGAGACAGAGGCAGAAGGATTGTCCAGAGTGTAAGTCCAGCAATGTTTATATTCCTCAAGAGGTAAAGAAAACGAAAAGAAAAAAAAATAAACAAAAACAGTTTTTCAGTACTATTGCCTCACAAATATAAGTGTAATCCTTGCCTGAACCCTGACTTCATGAGCTCTAGCAGTTACTTACTGTGAATTCCAAGGCAGCAAGTAGGTGACAACCTCAAGCAATAAATGAAAAACCAAGAAGCCAATACCAACAGAATAACTGTCATCCCATTAATCAGTGTTTATGATTCAAGAAGATATTAATAATTAATATTTTTATTTAGAATAATAAACAGCAGCCAGTGTACTATGGCCTGTTTGAGGGCACACATCTAGTTGGACATAAATGAAGATATTCTACAAAAACTAGGAGAGGTATTCAGCAAATGAAAATTAAACTATTCTATCGGGTGAAGGTTTCAAAATTTAAGAAATCATATATTAAGTTCTTATATTACCAATACTGAATACAAAAATCTATGCATCATATACATAACATAAAATTTCAAAACTCTTTTAATATGAATTCTGCATCTTTATAGTCGAACATGTGATGCATGTGAGTACATTTCATTTAATCATATGTATTACATGCTCTTATTCCTATATTTCCTCCTTCAAACATGACTTAATTGCTTACAACCTCTGTGATAAATGTTACTCAAATCGTATGTATATTCTAATTTTTCAGTGATTAGATTCTCCTATACTAGACTCTGCAAAGTATCACAAATATACAAGTAAATAAAAAAAATAAAGCTTCTATGTATGGCTCAAATTCTAAACAAAGCTTTGATGTAACAGGCAAAGAAGTACAGAGAGAACAAGAGACTTCCCACCAATATTACAGCACTGGCAATCTGTACTGTGTGTGCTGTCTGGGTGGCTGAGACACATTATTAATCAGGACAGTGTCAACCTCAAGTTTACACAACTAGCCGTTAATTGGTCATATGAAGCACAATCATAACTGTAAACACAAAGCAAACTCAAGGATAAAAGATACGTTAAGCCACATAGCTGAAACATGTACTAATATAACAAATGTGTGAATATTACATAAACAATGTTCAACCTATGGAAATATTCATCACCCTCATACTAGTTGTCAAATATAATATTTTGTTCTCAATATACATATACACATGTACATATGCACATATGTTTGTAATTACTGACTTCGCTCATGAAGTCCCAACAGTCCTTCCTGCAATATACTGATACAAATTACTTTGTCTTTTGTCTACAATCTCCAGTCTCACCTCCACTCTTTAAACTCTTTATTAACATCATGAACCAGACATTCTTAGTAATCATTTTTGCCATGTCTTCCTATTTCTCTCACTTTTGACAATACTCAGATATGCACAGGTAAATTTTTCCCACTCATTATTCATTAATACTAGATTCTTGCCTCTTCATATGAACTCTCTTGTCCACAGATCCACCTATAGCAAAGACTTTTTATTTTTTTTATTTCTATAATACACCAAAACATGAAAATCAGGATTGATCAAGCAATTTTCTGTGGCAAATGAAATGTGATAAGAAAATAAAAAAAGAAAGAAAGAAAGAAATGTGATAAGAAATCACCAGCAAATGCTCCTATCACTTGCTTCCTTGTCTTTCTGTCATAATAACCTCATATGTTGCTATTGTCTGAGTGTTGATATTCCTACAAATACAGTAAGTCATCTCTCAAATAGGAATAATTCTCCCATTTAATTTTCATGAAAGAAGACCATAAGGCAGAAATATAACAAGACCAATGGCCCACACACATGGTTAGAAAGAGGTTCTTTCTCTTTTAAGACAATAAAGTCTGGCTTATTCTACACTCTGAATAATAGAAAAAAAATAATATGTCCCATGGGTTTACATTAATAAATAAAGGAGATATTGTGCATGTTTATCAGCCACATGCCCCTTACGCAGAAAAATTTTTATACTTCAGTAGTTGACTATGCATCCTTTGTTGGTGTGTAATTCATTGTGCCCTTTCTCATTGGCGGTCTTCATGTAGTGCCTGGAATTGAACTCACAGAGTTGTCTCATTCTGTGTCCTTTAAAGGACAGAACTATATATTTCCCCAAGAGTCATTTCATGATGTCTTGGTGTATGACCATAATTTTTCAATATATATTACATAGAATGAAAAGAAAGCATAATAGGCAAGGTCACCTAAGGAAAGCCACAGCAGAGAGAAAAAGAAGGAGGAATAGAACAAATGACATCACTTTTCTATTAAGTGTCTACTGAGCATTACACTATAAATTAGAGACAATGAGAAACACCAAGCAAACAACTTTGAATGAGGCAATTCTGTAAGTTCAGTTCCAGGCACTACATCAGAGCTGCCAATGGGAAAAGAGACAGTGAAATACAACCCAACAGTAGAGTTGAGGAAGCTTCCTTTATGTTATAACTTCATGCCTAATTATGACCTTGGTAGATGGACCAGATGGACCTAGGAAGGCATTCACAGTGGACACACATCTCTGAATATTTCCCATTAGAAGCAAGTAAAATCATCCACTGTAAGACAAAGGGATAAATTGGGATGGTACAGCTAATCTTCAAGAGTTAAATGAGGTTTGACATAGGCATTACAGAAAACAAGCCAAGAAGCTAAGTGGGGAGAGAACAGTGTCCAAGGTCCAGGTGCAGCCTAGTGGAAGACACAGACTCCTGATCTCCAGAGCCAACTGATAGTCCCGCAGAGACACTCAGACTGACCACAGTAGGTATGTGGCTTCTGCCAAGGTAGCTTTTGAGGCCAGATGGTTGCACTATGGACATGAAATTAGGCTTTTGAATACTGGCTGCTGCTCTGGAATGTGAGGTCTAAGTCAGGAAAATGAAATCCATGCTGGTGATAAGGGTTCTTCATTTGGAGCAATGTTACAGAAAAAAAAGTTCAGGAACTGGTGGTCATAATGAACCTTAACACAAGTATGATACCAAACACTATATTTCCAATGTTTAAAGGGCCATTACTGTAACATGTATATACACAAATTTCTGTTTCCTTTCAAATATGTTCCATTCATTAAAAACACCTAATTTAGCTGGCCTTATACTCTTTTGAGTTACATAAACCAGCTCTGATATCCTCATTTTGAGAATATATAAAAATTGAGCTTTTAATAATTTGTGTTTTTATACTTGCCTAAATTCCTAAAGCATGTTTTTAGATGATTTTAATACCAGATCCCTATTACTTATTCTTTTGATGTCTGCTTCTTGAGCAAAACTCAGAAACAATGAAAATCCATAAACTGAAACTCCAGTACATGCTAAATTATCCATCAGTCCAAAGAAGTTCTCTTATTTGACCCAGACACTATAGGCTTATGACTGGCTTACTGTGATTAGTTCAGAAAAAATATGTTCAGGTACCTTACATTCTAAGGTGATGTCAAGTCTTATTATGCCCTTTTTCTGAGACATTGACTTGCTTTAAAGTCTACTTATATAACATGAATGCTTTTTAAAATTTAGTCATTGGATGTCATGAAGGGTGACTCTACAGCCGGGTATGTTTGAAGGGTTTTGTTTTTGCCTGAGTAATTCTATTTAATCTCAAGAAAAACTCTATATATTTTATCAATTATAATCCCATAACCAGAGCAAAGGAGTTCGCCCTAGTGCCCCAAAATAAATTAATAATGTAACATGAAAAGCTAAGAAGCAAAATCTAAAAAGACCCTAGGCTATAAGATAAATGGTAAACAATTTCCTTATGAGCTTCTTATTTTAAATTAAAATTGAGGTCACAGTAAACTGGTAGAAGTCAAAACCAATTAATTTCTCTGATTTCAACCTGGGAAACATATATCTACTTGCATTCACTGTACTCAATAATTTTTTATTAAAATAATTTTCATTAAAGGGACTAATATACTCCATGAGTGAAACCACACTATAGTTTTTCTTTTAAATGCAGGATAATCTCATTGCATAGACCGTGCATGTTCACTCATAAAAATGTATCTATGAGAACCATAAGAACTCTAATTTCACCAACCTTATATGTGAAATCAAAACAATCATGATGATAATAAACCAACAATAACCTCAAGTTTGAATTCATTGGTCATAATCTTTGTTATTTTCCTTAAAAGACATAATTATTAAATGAGAACCACAAGACAATATAAGTTATTGCTCCTAAATCCTTCAAAACAGATTATGATATATTTTGTTCCTCAATTTGACTTTTAATTCTCTGAATGATTTCATTAATAGTTGGCAAAATTCCTCATAATTGCAGTGGAGTGGAGGGAAAGAAAACAGATTTTGCAAAATGAAGGCAAAGCAAAAAGAAACTTCCTAATATTAGTTTCATTTAACTTCAAGATACAATATCCTGTGCTTCACTGAAAGTTTTATTTACCATTTTGTTTTAAAAACTTAAATACTGGAATGGGTCCTCCTAATCACATACAAGTTCTAATGGCCATAACAGCCCCTATAAATTAATCACTGCTTCACAAAGTTCATATTATATTTCAAATACTTAAACAGAGTGACAGTGGTTCCCAGATACAAAAAGTGTTCAATAACTTTTAGTTATTAAATAAAGCTAGCATTTGAAGCAAATATATGGATTACTTAATCCTAGGTCATGGTCATTCATCTTCATTTTCTTTCCTTTAAAATTAGACCTTTTAGGACATTAATTATCTGGAGTATTGATATGTTTCTTCAAACATCTACCATTCCTTATTTTCTTCTTTCTCCTACTTCTCTGTGTCTATGTGTTTCTTCAAACACCTACCTTTTGTCCATTTTTCATTTTTCTTCCTTTTCCCTGCTTGTTTGTATGGTGTGTGTGTGTGCGTGCCTGTGTGCGTGCGTGTGTGCGTGTGTGTGTTTGAGACAGAGACAGAGACAGAGAGAGAAGTGTATATGAGAGAGAAATAGAAAGATAGAAAGCATGTGTGTGTTTCTGTGTCTGTTTTCAAATATCCAAGACAAATGTCTTTCTCTATAATTTCCTACCTTATTGATTGAGAGAGCAAACACAAATTTATTTAGGCTTGAATGGATGGCAACAGAATCTCCAGAATCTATCTGACTCTGCCCTCAGTGATAAGGTTGTTGCAGTGCTCAGATATTAACATGACTGTAGGTATCCCAACTTCTGTCCTCACGCGTGTATAGAAGATATTGAGATATCTCCACAGCTGCCTTTATTTTGTTAATCTGTTTTATTTCTGTTGTCGATTGAAGACAATGTCTCATTAAACCCAAGCTAGCCTGGAACTAGGAAGCTAAGAATGCACCTCAAATCCCTGATATTACTGCTTTTGCTTCCCAAGAACTGGGATCATATATATCTCACAAGGTGTCACTTGCTGCTTTCTGATTTTAACACTCTCCAATACTTATTCGAGGAGATTCAACTATCTCTAAGATACCCTTTTGAATGCCATTTTTAAGCTTTCTTATAGTCACACTTTGTTTTTGTTTTTGTTTTTTAGAATGAAAAACCTGTTACCTCAGTCTAAGGGTCTCTAAAAATGTAACTTCTGCCCTCTTTAGTTCAAAGATCATCTGCTATTCCTATAAAGTTCATTACAGATAGAGAACAGAACAGATGATACAGATCTTGTCTATAAATTCCACTGTGTTTTTCATGTTAGCATCCTTCCCTTCCTCTCTTGGGTACCACTCAGCTCACTCATAGTTAAACCCTTGCTCAAGCATTGCTTCACCCTGTCTGATTAGATGCTCTCCTATGCATTCTCACTGCATCGTATGAATATTCATTCTATCAGTCAGTAATCTATGCTGAAATTCATTTTCTGCATGGAAACTAAGTTTCTTTTTTAATGCAAATCCAATGTTCATTAAAAACAATCTAGATTGGTCTCCTGAGTTCAACATTCTCATAGCCCTTCTCTGAGCTTGTGCAGTCAGTCTTCAGCCTTCTAAGTCTCATGCGCACGCATGTGTGTACACACAAACACACACACACACACACACACACACACACACATGCATGCACGTGCGCGCACACGCACACAGTAAAAATTTCTTCATGTAGTTTCCTCACCAAATATTTCATCAATAGTGCATGGATTCAAAGATTTAAACTAGTCTAAACAGTATTCACCTCCTAGTTCTTATCTAGACATACTGAAGGATCATAAACTGTGTTGGGTTTATACTGTGAAAAGAAATAAGAGTGCCACTCTGCATCACTCCCTCTGGGTCCTGTCAGAAATCCAGACGTGCTCCCCCAGCTGATCAGAGGTCTGAGTGGGCACTTTGTGGATTGCCTCCGTTGAAGAAAAGTACAACTTTTAAATCTTGCTTCTTTACAAGGATATTAACCTTTAGTATAAAGATCTAAACTGGCAATGTAAATCCAGCACACAGGATACTGAGACAGGAAGACTGCCACCAAAGGCCAGAATGTGAAAACCTGTCGCTGGGAAAAGTCTGCAAAGCTATCCTCTTGCCAGAGTCTCTGATGGCCATCACTGTTGCTGGCAAAGCCACTGTCTTCACCCAGTTCATCTTTCTGTTCACACTTAACATTCTCTCATTCATGACAGTAGGAACTGTTACAAAGGCCATCCCTATCAAGCTGGTAACTAATTTGTTGTACATTAGTATTGCGAATCTCTCCATATTAATATTAAATGTGAGTCATTGGAAGATGGCTACACATTGCTTCCACAGGAGTTTTCTAATAGCTGCTTTGAAAAACTATATTTGCTTATATACTGATATTATGGATTTTATGTTTTGAAAGCATCATCAATGTCTTAGTTTGATTTCTATTACTATTACAAACACCATGACAAAAAAAAAACAAAAAACAAACAAACAAAAAAAAAAACAAAAAAAAACAAGTATAGAAAGGAAGGCTGTATTTGTCTTAACTTCCAGATCATAATCCATTGGTGGAAGTACAGACAGAAACTGGAGCAAGACTGGAACCTGGAGTCCCAAGCTGATTCAGAGGCCATGGAAGGGTCATGCTTACTGGCTTGCTTCCCATATCTTGCTCAGCATACTTTCTTACAGAACCCAGGCTCACATTCCACTATTGATCACTGATTGAAATCTGATAGAAGTATTTTCTCGACTGAAGAACCTGCCTCACTGATGACTCTTAACTTGTGTCAAACTGACACAGAAAAGCAGTCAGTACAGTCAAGTACTGTACCGTGCTCTTAAAGAGAATACATTGCTATAAAAGTCTTACGTTGAAGATGGAAGTGACGAATGGTGGGTGTGCTTGTATGCTGACACATTAAAGTCATATTGTTAAACCTAGAATTGAAAATAAAAATGTATCCTTATAATCAGGCTGGATAGAGAGAAAGTACTACATACTAGAGATGCAATTAGCTTGGGCTAAGAAGTGATATCCTATAAAAAAAAAATAGGAAGACATGTTTCTCATTAGAATAAAATAATTATCCACCTGACATTTGCAGTTGTTTTTAGCAAGCCAGCTCAAACTTAACCCTTATTATTTTTTCCTTATAACTTAATTTTGCATATTTTGTAGTTCAGCAATTAAAATTAAGCAGAAACCTTCTTGAGGGAGCAAACAGCCTGCTTTGTAGCTCATTAGAGATTGTCTAGCTGGGAAGCACAGGTTTCCCCTGTGGCCCTTCAGCTTCTCAAAGTTAACTGTGAGCATAAACCACTGGAAGGATTTCATTAAAATGCAGTCCCTAATTCAGGCGTTCTGACAGTGAAGATTCCACATCCTGAATAAACATCAAGATGTTACTGATATGCTGGTCCACAGGTCATGATATGAGTGGCAAAGTTTAGGGAAACCCAGGAACATGTGATACTGGCTCAGAGCAAATGGCTTAGGTAAGAAAGGAGTACCTATAATGCATTGCTCAGTATGTATGTGTGCTGGGGGCATAGATTTCATCTTTATGAAAGATAAAATCACATATACATGCAAAATATAGCACAAGATTTGAAGAAGTCACTTAGCTGCTTAACTACTGTACTTATAAAATGAACACATCATAGGAAGCCTAGTCAGCCATAATGAGTACTTGTGGAGGAAAATGAAAACTGCTTCTGTAATGTATATCATAAAATGCTATGTATTTTTATAAATATGGACCACATATGGCAATAAAAGTCTTAGGTGGGTTATTTCTTTACTGTAAGAACTAAATTTTAGATTGTACTTTAGATACAAAATGAATGTGCCTCATGTAGATGTCACATACATAATTTGTGAATTTGTGTGTGTGTGTGGGGTATATCACAAAATTTTCTCTCAAAGATTACAATGGTACATTTCAGAGATAGATGAGGTAAACACATGATAGAAACATTCTTGTTTCATGACTGTTTCAGTACTGAAAGTCACACTTTGTGTGCTTGTGGATATAGTGCTGGTGAATATAATTTTGTTTCTGGAGGGAATGTGTCCTTTCGGGTATCTGCACACACACACACACACACACACACACACACACACACACACACACGGGAAAGTGCAGGGAAAGAGAGATGGAAAAAGAGAGCAGAGAGAGGCAGAGACATAGAAACAGACAAATGGAAAGAGAGGATATATTTAGAGCCAAAAAAAAAAAACTCTACACACATATGCACTACACAAATCTGAAGATCTCTGTGAGAGTGGAAAATAAACACATGTCAAGTGTCTGTCTGCTCATTCCAGTGACACAGAATGCGCTCCAAGAGTCTTAAGTATATATGACAGTATAATATTTAAAATTATTTTCATGTCTATACACAGCACAATACAGTCAATATTTATCGGAACATTTTGTGTGTCTTTTTGGTGGGGGGGGTGGCCTTTCTTTAAACATATTATGTGATAATTAATAATATACAAAAAGTATTATGGTTATAGTCATCCTCTCATCTTATTTCCCTCCTACCCCAGTCAACCTCCCCCCCCCCCCCCACATAAGTCCTTTTCCCACATTCATGTGCTTTTGCTTTGCTCTGGGACCCACTGAGTTTAGCCGTTTAGTGGCTTGACAGCAATTAAGTTGAGTTAAAAATATACACACAATCCTTACTCTGCCAATAAAACTACTGAAGCAATGGACTCCACGAAACTTGAATTCTTCCTGGGATCTCATCCCTGAAAAAGAAGAAAGGTAAAGCCTGACCCAGTCAGTGAGCAATTATTTTTCTCCTGGAAGTAGGTGCACAACATCTTATACCACCTTCCAGAAGAGGTAATGAAGGGTCACTGGCAGAGAGCACAGTCTTGACCAGGACTGCTTAGCTGTGCATTACTGTGGACCACTATATAACCTCACTTCAGGACCCTGAAGATGGACATGGTGGCTGGTGTCACTGATCTCTTTGGCCCTTTCTTTTCAATATGTTCACATTCAATAAATCGTCCTTTGTCTGCTTTTCACTCTTAATTTTCCTCTTCAAAATGGAATATCTGAATGGCTGTTAGAAGCTGGTGAGTTGGTGTGCAAGGCGCAACCCTAAGCAGAATAACACTGCTATCCCATTTTTTAAAAAAGAAAGAAAAGAAACAAACGTTTTAAACATTCTGCCTTATTTACAAGAGGAAGACAGCTCCTGTTTTTCTCCCCAAAAATAGAAGCTTTCTTAATAGCTCTCAACCATAGATTTGGAGAGAAAAACAAAACAAAACAAAACAAAACAAAACAAACAAACAAACAAAAAAAAAACCATCCTCTGGAGTCCTAGATTTCAGTATTTAGAAGTTCCAACTTAAAGGTCTAGAGTTTGGTTTTTATATCCAATCCCTCAGATGATATTAGTATTTCCCAAGGCTGGGAGCTATTTTATGAAACCTATGAACACCTATGTTCAATACCTAGTCTATTTTAAGCTGGTTACCTTGTTTTCTGTTTCACAAGGAAGCAGTAACTCTAAATGGGCACCCCTCGGCTCATCACCACTAGTCTGTTCCTGTGCTCACTCCCAACCTTCTGCTTCATATCATATGGCTTTTTTCCCTCATATTTTTTCAGACTCTGTCTTCATCCTCCACTGCAGCTAACACTAGTCCTTGCTACTTGGTACTGAATGTAACCCTATTCTTCTACTGGAAACTTCTTTAAAAAACACTGCCATGTCTCCATCACCTGGCCCCAATTCTTTGTGTGTGTGTAAACACATTTTACAATAAAAAAAAAAAAAAAAAAAAAAACAACACTTTGTTCTTTTTTTTCCCCTTTTTTGAAACTCAAAGTATCTTTGTCTGGCCTTGATTTTGAGATGCAGCTAGGATGACCTTGGACTCCTGGTAGTTTTGTTTTTACCTGATAGTTCTGTTTCTACCTCCTTATTGCTGGGATTATTGGAATTCACCACTACAAGCAGTTTATATGATACAATAGATGAAATCTGTAGCCCAGTGTATACTTAGCAAGCACTCTATCAAATGAGCTACATTCCATTCCCTCTGTCATTTCCCAAACCTCTGTGTTACACATGCAATTTTTAGGCAATTCTGTGATCATTGTGGCCATATTTCTCCTCCAAAGTACAACTCAACGAAAAAATTCTCTCACTCATGTCTCAGTATGACTTCTACCCTTAGTACACAACAGTATCTACAGTCATGAATGTCACACTGTATCTGAAACTTCATTATTCAAATCAAGTTTTTCCCCCAACTCTATATACAACAGTACAGTATTCGGGGATTTCTTAGATGAAAATGATCCTTCTTAGTCATGTTGTAAGCTTCTTGTCCCTTAGAAATTGATATTCCTTAAGTTTAGTTGAGGCACTTATATTTTTCTCACAGTGTGTAATGCATGGCTCTGAAACCCACATGACCATTGTTCATAACTCATGCCATGCTGAATCTGTCTTGATGTGAGGATTCACACAACGTATTCTAATTGAGCCACAGGCTAGTGAGTTTAATATGTCCAATACTGAAGTCAGAATCTGTCCAATAGCACACCCAGTGTTCCTAAAAGCAATGATGGTACCAAAAGTCAACTCAGTCCCAGAAATGCAAATGTATTCCTGAAGCTTCGTCCTTTCCAACATCAACCTTTAGTCTTCTTTCTCCATTACGTCCTATGATGTCATCCTTGGACCCACAGTGTGGCTGCTGTTCTCCAATACCTTGATTATTATCCCTGGTGTTCACTCCTTTGTCTTCAGATTTGCTCTCTGTACCCCACACTACATTCAAGAGACATAGAGAGCCCTGCAAGAGGCCAACATTAAAATGTTACTTTCCTTAACAGGACTCTTCAAAGGCCCCTTGGTATAAAATTCAAATGCAGTCTTTCTTCTTTAAACATCCCTCTCCACTGACTCACCATTACTTTAAACTTTAGCTTCATCTGGATTTATCCTTCAAATATAACACTGAAGTTCTTAAGTTTCCTTGGTGTTATGATTCTGAAAGGCTACTGCAATGTGGCACCAGTGTTTTGTGGTTGTCTGTTTTTTTCTGTGTACCACGTTGTTTGAGTCTTTGTTCAGGATTTTGTATAATAGCAACAGCTCAGCTTTTGGACACAGTCTAACTTTGAAAAGGGCTCTGTCCTTTTTGTGCAGAATAAGGTTAGGCATTTGGTTAACCTTCCTGATTGCAGTCATTTCTCTTTAAAGATAACAGAAATGTGTACGTCATAGAACACGGTGAGCATTAAATGAAATGATGCTTGCAAAAAGCTTGGCCCAGTTCTTGGTATATAATATTAATAACTGTTATTTCTCATATGCTCCTGGAATGGCATGACTGTCAAAAGTCTATTCTGGGTCACTGTCCCAGCTATTCTCATCATCCCTCAGCACTGCCCCCATCTTTGTCCCCAATGTGTGCAACCTTTGTATTTTATTTTCTATTGTTCCATGCCTTCTACATAATAAAGTATTTTAGGATCAGGGTGATAGCTGTTTTATTTACTACTGCATGCCTGACATCAAGCACAGGGATAACTCTTTAACAGCAGCAGTTAACATTGTAATAAAGGAAAGGGCTTCAAGATTTAAAGGAATTCTTTCCATCTGCAATAGGACAGCCTTTTTCAAAGCAGCACATCGCATAGTATGTATGCATGTGTAGATACCTGTACATTAAACATGCCAGGAAAAAAATCTAATTAGGTGCAATTTATTTTCTATTTGAGGTGGGTTTTAAATTTGAGATAATTTATGTCACAAATATTAAATGTAAGCTGTAAATAATTTCATAGATAAATATTATTAGGGGTTGCAGAGATGACTTAGTCGTTAAAAGCAATGTCTGCTTTTCCAGAGAACTAGAATTCAATTCCCAGTACATATATGTTGAATCAAGACTGACTGTCTATAACTCCAAAGGTTCTGATGCTCCTTTCTGCCCTGTGTGAACACACCACAACACACATGGTGCATAGACATACAAGCAGGAAAAATAACCAGATTAAAAAAAATAAAAGGATTTAAAAAGAACTTCCAAACATATTATTAAACAGGAGGAATGAATATAAACCAAAACCACAGATTTCAACTTGAAATAATTATTATGTTTGGAAATACTGAAGATATGTCACTCATTTCTTCAATCAAATACATACATTGAACATTCTTTTTAATAAAATCTATATGAAAGCTACAAAAATTCTACAAATTTTGCAACATTTCTATGATAAAAAAATAGGAATTTTATTTTAAAGTCATCTCTCACCATAAGGTCGATCCTCTTACATAGGTCACTCCTGGGAAGGGGATTCCAGTGAGCAATCTGGAATTAGACCAATATCCTGGCTTTTGTACCTTAAAGACTGGTGCAAACTAAATTAAGTAGGGAACGGTTTAGGTGAGGCGCTCTCCATGTTGAAATACTGTGAAGGTTAAAGGTTTGGAAAGCAAATTGTTTGTCCTTTCATATAAGGACGTACAGAGCAATATGTACCTAACCAGTAAATGGATGCTTTAGAAAAGAAAATAAGGTACATGTCTTTTAGAAGGCAATTTGGAAAAAATATTTGTATAGTTTGACCTAGTAATCCTTCTTCTAGAAATTCACCTTAAGAAATATTTTGAAAGAAGAAAAAGCCAGATGTGCATTACAGTATTTCTCAAAATATAGAGGAAAAAAATAAACTCCACCTTGATTTCAAATGTGGAAGGATTTAGTGCATTATGTTCGGTATGTGTAACCCATAAAATCAATGTTCTAACTTCAATGCAAAAAAATTATCCTGACATCTTCAAGCCAGACACAAGCACTTGTTTTTTACTTATTTATCATAGTGGTTAATTATGTATGTATATAAATAATTAGTAAATAGTAATTCATGTTATTGATAAGTTATTAGACTTATTTAACAGTAAATACTACTAATAAATTCTATAGAATATGTATATCTAACATATGTATATCAAAAACCAAAAAAAAAATAAATCATAGATTTATAATATGATATTAAAACATTATTTTTAAGTCTAGCCTTCAGTAGACAGAGCTTTATACACTGTATTCTCATACTTTATATAATATAAAAATTATCAATGAAATTATGTCCTTATAAAAATCTTAGGTTAAGCTTGGATTTCAAGTCATTCTGTCTTTATCTTTCTGAGCAGGATTACAGTCATGCATTACCTTATCAAATTCAGGAGTTCTGGGATCAAGCTTAGGATTAGATTCATGCTAGCAAAGCACTCTACCAATGGGTTGTCTTCCAAACCATAATTTGCAGAAAATAATCATCTGTCTTCCTCTTATGCCTAATACATAGGCTTTACTTATAAATATTCATGGATTTCTCTGTCAGGTTTTATGACTTCAGTTATTGAGTTGTTAAGTCATAGTCTATATAAATTGAAACATATTTTTACTTATTGGTTTTGTAACTGTATTGGCTAGTTTTGTGTGTCAACTTGACACAGGCTGGAGTTATCAGAGAAAGGAGCTTCAGTTGGGGAAGTGCCTCCATGAGATCCAGCCGTGGGGCATTTTCTCAATTAGTGATCAAGAGGGAGAAACCCCTTGTGGGTGGTGCCATCTCTGGGCTGGTAGTCTTGGGTTCTATAAGAGAGCAGGCTGGGCAAGCCAGTGGAAGGAAGCCAGTAAGGAACATCCCTTTATGGCTTCTGCATCAGCTTCTGCTTTCTGACCTGCTTGAGTTCCAGTCCTGACTTTCTTTGGTGATGAACAGCTGTATGGAAGTGTAAGCTGAATAAACCCTTTCCTCCCCAACTTCCTTCTTGGTCATGATGTTTGTCCAGGAATAGAAACCCTGACTAAGACAGTAACAATTGAAGAAAAGTAAAGTTTTAGGTAAAAAAAAATAACGTGAGATAGTTTCTCTTTATCATTATTATATCTAAACCATCTCAAAAAACTTTAAATGAATCCACAGATATCTAAGAAAGCTGAATGCAAGGATACATAGCTCTGAGCTGTACCCAGCTCCTCCTAATCTGTATGGCAATGAGAAAGTCAAAGAACGTCTGTATGCTTCACATGCATTACTTATCCAGACTTTTGAGTATAAAGCCTGCCCAGAAGATTGGTGGTAAGCTCTGAATGCGTTTACAGATGAGAAACATTTAAAACTACTATTGACAGGTAGGCATCTGGGGTTTACTATGGTCTTCACATGCCTACCTTACATTTCTCAAATTTTGGATATATGAATTTTTAGATATAACATGTTCCAAAGGATGGTCAAAAAATAAGATTTACATTGTTTATAAAAGCAGATGAGTTGATAATTCTACATTTAGAGAAGTTAACGTTGAGGGAAGTCACTTATTTCCCTATCAAACTCTTCAAAAATAACATATAGTTAGTATCTACAGTACAAATGTTAGGATAGAATGAGGAATACAATAGAATCCAGAACAATAAAATGAATTAATTATGTCCTAAATTTAATGCAATGTGTCATGGTATCTAAGAGGGTAGGTGGTTAGCTAGTAATGCTTTTCAAAAGGTAGTGCCAAAAAAAAAATCTCTCCAGGGAAAATGAATTTAACTTATAACATGTAAACTCCAGGAGCCAAAAGTTACAAATTTTCATTATCTGTTACATATTCTATTTCTCTTACACCAGATGCTGATACCTTTGCAAGAGATTGTCAAAAACAGCCCAGTGTAGAAAGCAAGGACTGTGGTCATCACAGAAAACAATTAATCTCCAAAATTCAATGGTCTTTTAAATCAGGAGCAACTCAGCCTTCAGAAATAATCATGCCCTCACCAGGATGATTTTCTGTCAAGAAAAATATCCACACCTATTGTTGTCTTCCAGGGAACATAGGTTTCATCTGAGGCAGTGTGTGAAATATTCAAGAATACTGTGGGAAGGTGTTAAATTAGAAGAGATAAAAATAGACACACCTTATGCAAAACAGGATTTGAGAGAAAGATGGCCAGACACAAAATTTTCATTCAATATATTCATTCAAAAATTCTCAATGAACAACTAAGAGGACGAAGCATAAACTGAATTTTTTTTTTTTTTTTTTTGAGAACACTGCTTAGGGAATAAGACTTGCCAGTAGCAGATAGCTATTTCTTTCAACATAGATTCTTATCATGTAGATGATCTTTTAATAGTGATTTTATACTTTCAAAGTCTTTGATCCTTTAGATTCAAAGACTCCTGAAGTATTCATCTAGTCTTAAAGGTATATCCAAATTTAAGAACAAGGACAACAAAGACTGACACTAGAAGCAATAACTAAGCATTTCTAGAATATACATGAATCCACGATGAAGCTCAAACATGCCTTTCCTGAACACAAAAAAAGAAAGCTTTTGTTCATTACTAGGTTTGAGGTGATCATCATCGAAGTTAAATCCACTAAAATTGTCATAAGGTCAGTCCCCAGAATCTAGCATTAGTAGATACATGCGTGAATGCAAGCACAACTCAAAGTGATTAAATACAAACAATAGGCTATGCATCCAAAGAATGGCATTTTCTTATTTCAATTCAGAAAACAATTATCCTCAATCTGCTCTAAAGGGATAAAGATGCACTGATTACATGTAGGTTGAATGCCTCACAGAAGATCACAAACTGTAATTCCAACAAAAATCAAGTTGATGTTCAAAATTCTAACTCTAAACACACAGAGAGAGAGAGAGAGAGAGAGAGACAGAGACAGAGACAGAGACAGAGACAGAGAGACAGAAAGATACAGAGAGACAGAGACAGAGACAGAGGGAGAATGTGAGAGAGAATGAGAGTAAAAATTTTATTTTTACTGGTACAAGTTAACTTTTGAAATATCACTTTTTCATAGTTGTATCCCTTCTGAGATATTGTAACCAATGAGTCACTTGAAATAAATAACCATAAAATATATTTTAAGGAATTTTCTAGACTCAAAGTCCTTGTTGATATTTGAGGAAGTAACTGTTGAGGAGGACAAAATTCCCAAGAGAGGTAGCTGCAACCCTAACAGTTCAAAAATGGCTTACACTTTGCATTAACATGACCTCAAATAGCCTGCTATATGAAACACAAACCACAAAGTCACCACAAAGAAAAATTTTGGCTGTAAATGAGTTTTAGAGAGAGCAAAGTCTCATATTCCAAGTGTATATTTTCCCAAAATGTTAACTCCTTTTATTTCATTGTCCCTCCTGAATGAATTATCCTGTAAATTACACCTCTATTCCTACACTGGCCTTGGCAAAGGGAATGGCAACATGTACAGATTCAGTGTCTATGTGGTTACCCAATATTAGATGGCACAACTCTGATTCTAGCATTGAATGGATTGGTGCCTACTAGCCTGTTCCCGAAAACAGAACAAACCTGTGTATATAATATGATCAGCCATATATATTCCTTAAACATAGCACAAGAACCATTTGCAATCAAACTCATTCATTCAAAATAAAGTTAATAGGAGCAGTAGGCAAGAGAAACAGAGAAAGTGTTCAAGGACAATTCATTGAAATCTAGTTTTTTCCAATAGAATATAGGAGCAACAGAACCCTACAGTGACCCTTACTACCTCAATACAGTTTGCACTCTCCTTGTTTTAGCATGCAACCTCGGGAGGTAGGAGGTTGGGCGGACCCTCCAGAATGTACCAGAGACATGGGAGGTGAGAGACCCTTAGATTCAAAGAGAGGATCTTAGATGAAATTTCCTACATTAGGGAGAGGGAACTTGTAGAATCCACCTCCAGCAGAAATACAGGGCATCAAGTAGGGCATGGGATTGCCATCCCACAGTCAAAAACTCTGACCCATAATTGTTCCTTTCTGAAAGAACTGCAGGGATGGAAATGGAGAGGATCCTAAGGTAAAGAAGGTCCAGCCACAGGCCCAAAGTGGGATTCAGCTCAAGGGGAGGTCCCAAGGCCTGACATTGTTACTGAGGCTATGGAGCACTCACAAAAAGGGGACTATTATAACTGCCCTCCGAAATACCCAACAAGCAGCTAAAAGAGTTAGATGCAAATTGCACCCAACTAATGGACAGAAGATGCTGACCCCTGTGGTTGAATTAGTGGAAAGCTTGAAGAAGCTGAGGAGGAGGGTGACCCTGTAGAAGGTCCAGCAGTCTACATTAATCTGGACCCCAAAGATCTCTCAGATACTGGAACACCAACCAGGCAGCATACACCAGCTGATATGAAGCCCCCAGCACATATACAGCAGAGTACTGTTGGGTCTGGGTTTAGTGAGAAGATGCACCTAACACTTAAGAGACTGGAGCCCCCAAGGAGTTTAGAGGTCTGATAGGGTGGGGTTTGGGTAGGGTGTGGGAACATCCTCATGGGGGCAGGGAGGAGGTATGGGATGTGGAACAGTCAGAGGGTGGACAAGAAGGGGAATAAAATCTGGAGTATAAAATAATTTTTAAAAAAAGAATGAAGCTGAACTTAAAGGAATTATTCAATTGTTTACTATTTGCCATATTATTTGTTAGCTGTAATCCCAAATGTTTGACAATGCATGAGAATTTCACCCTAAGACTTCTTCAGCCTGTTCCTACACCATTATTCAGCTTAATATCCCAGATTGATCCTTAACCTTTCACACTGTCTTCACTGTGGAATATGGAATAATGTTTGCCACATTTTTCAAAATACATTGTAAATCTTTGCATCATTTTACACTTAGATAAAACTATATTTTCCTTCTCTTAAACTAGAGTAAATGTTTTCTAAAGGAACCCAAGGTCAATACTTTGTTCTCTAGTCTCCATACAGCATCCAGGATGACCCTTCTAATGACAGCCCCACAGCTCTGTCCAGACGCTATGGCTCCAGAACATCTCAGAATACATACAAAAAATTTAGAATGTACATCAAGGCTTACAAGGTCAGATTTTACTTACATCTCTGGTCTTAACCTCTATTATTTTATCTGTGTCTATGGAGTTACTTGTTCCTTCTGGAAATCAGACATATTTCTACTTAGAGTTCTAATAATCAGAGTTCCTTCAGGCGGGAAGACTCCATTTTACCTTCCTTGTGTAACTTAGGTTTTTAATGAATGCCTACTTAATTTAAAAAGAAACCAGCTACTATTTCCCTTTATAAAGGTTTCTTTTAAAATTTATGTGTAAAACATGTATGTGTGTGTGTGTGTGTGTGTGTGTGTGTGTGTGTGTGTGTGTGTGTGTGTGAGTGCTGATTGCAGTTGCCCACAAAGGCTAGAAACATTGAATCCCCAGAAGTGGAGCTAAGGCAGCTTTAAGCTGCCAGATATGGGGCTGGGAACAAAATTCAGGTCCTCTGCAAGAGTAGTATTTGCTCTTAATCACTGAACCATCTCTCTAGCCCTGATCTTCTAATCTTAATTATGATCTTTAGAGTTCTTATTAGTGCATAATATATACTTATGTCAGTGTGCACATACACAGACATAATTTTGTTGTTTCAATGCCCCCCACAAATTGACCTTTAAGAGCACAGATAACTGTATTGTTTGTGGATTGTTCTGTCTTGTTTTGGTTTTTTGTTTGTTTGTTTTTGTTTTTTTAAGTTAGAAACACAAACATAAAGCATGATGAGGGGAAGTGCCAGCCCCCCTCCCCGTTGCAGATTTTGCATCATGCCTATGGGTACCTCACTCATCGATCCACTGTCACCCAACAAAGCAACTCAGCCTTTCTCTTCTGCCTACTTCCACTTTGCTTACAACTGAGATACTATTTGTTTTGATTTTGTGCAATGTACTTGTGACCTCTGCTCTATTCTGCATGTCCCATCAATTCGCTACGAGTTGATTTCCACTTACAGCTACATCTTGATTCCCCAACGGTCATCAATATCCTTCTATGTTGAATGAACATGTGATTTTGTTGTGTTTCTTTAAAAGACATTTACTGCACTTCATATTGTATACTGTGCTTTTATTACTCTATTTGTCCCATTCAATTCCTGTCATGGACCACCGCTTCGGTCTCATCTGAGGATGCCTGCTTTAACACCAACACATCAAAATGT
This sequence comes from Mus minutoides, assembly GCA_902729485.2. Lineage (NCBI taxonomy): Eukaryota > Metazoa > Chordata > Mammalia > Rodentia > Muridae > Mus > Mus minutoides. The sequence continues at coordinate 46,023 of CACVCL010021804.1, forward strand.
TAGTGCTCCATAAAAGCCCATGTGTATGTGTGATATTAGTCACAACAAAACCCTTTTTCTGTACCATCTCTTATTTCCTATTGACTCATACACTCTTATCTCCTGGAGGAATGGGATAAGTATTGATTATGGGATTACTGCATTTAGACACAGTGCTTGGCACAAGAAGGAAGGTAATGCAATTGTGCTAGGTGGATGATGATGACTTGGAACCACTCTAAACAGTCTCTCTCCCTTGCCTCCGGAACTGTCTACCCAACCCCAAGCATGCCCACTTGACTCTGGGTGCCTTTGACCATTTTGATTACATGTTCAAAACTTAAGTCTTCTGTTTTGTTATCTTCTCTCCATTAATTTTAATGCCACATGACCACTTTGCTATGTATTTTACATACAAAGAAATGAGCTCACAAGAGACAAGCCTTTGGAATTTGCCTCTGCGTAGCCATGCATATAAAGTTTCTTTTTAACCTTTGTAAGCATCTTCTAAATATGTCTTCAGCAAAAACTCCCCTATTTGACACTGCCACAATTATGTTGATCCATATCCTTATTATTTCTTATTAGACTTATTTCAATGCTTTCCTGACTGTTCTCTTTACTTCCAGTTTGTCCTAGAAACTTTTTTATATATTGCTAGGGTTTGTTGTTGTTGTTGTTGCTGTTGTTGTTGTTGTTGTTGCTGTTGTTGTTTGGGTTTTCCTTTTTGGTTTTTGGTAAAGCTAACCATATCATATTATGTTCTGAAAATTGCCCATAAGGGCCTTACCTCTTTTTCAGATATCTCTGATTCTTTATTCTGTTTTTTTCCCACTTACAATCACCAAGTGTGTACATCTATAATTTTGTATACATGAAGGTATATACATGTGTATGTGTATGGGTATACATATATGAACATATATGCATAGATATGGCACTTAGGATATTACCTAACAACTAATAAGCATTTTCGAGTACTCACTATCCCTATTACTGTGGTTTTACTGGTTGAAGCCAAGAGACTATATTAAGGAATTATACTTCACTATTAAGCAAATAACCAAATATAGAGCCTAAGCAATTTTATTTTAAACTTCCTCCATAAAATATAAATTTGAAAATCAGGAAATGTTTTAAAGTACTACACTAAACCAGCTTAATGAAATGTCTATCAAAAGTATTAAAGATAGTAAAATGGGCTATACCCACACATATGTAGCAGATGTGTACCTTGGTCTTTATGTGGGTTCCCCAACAACTGGAGCAGGGACTGTCCCTGACTCTGTTGCCTGATTGTGGATCCTGCTCCCCTAAGTGGGTTGTCTGGTCTGGCCTCATTGGAAGTAGAGGTGCTTAGTTTTGTAGTGATTTGATGTGCCATAGTAGCTTGGCAGACAGGAACTGCCTCCACCTTCTCAGAGGATAAGGAGAGAGGAAAAAAGAAGGGAAGCTGTTTGATGGGGGACTAGTAGGGGGTGATATTGGGATTTAAAGTGAGTGAAGAAAGAAAGAAAGAAAGAAAGAAAGAAAGAAAGAAAGAAAGAAAGAAAGAAAGAAAGAAACAAGCAGAAAATATATTAAAGATTTTAATGAGCAGAATCATTTATCATTTCTGGTGCTTCCTGTCAAACATTTTAAATTATGCATAAATCATTAATTCACCATTTTTAACATGTAAATCAATGATTCATCCAAGCCCATCAGATTTACTGAAGGAAGGGTACTGAAGTACACAGAAATGTCAATGGTTTTTCAATGGTTCTTAATTTTCATGCCTTAGAAATAGGTTAATTTGCAATGAAACAGCTTCCTAGTTACTGGGACAAAATCTTGCATCTTTTTCTCACCACCCATTCAAATACAATCAAGCAACCAACCACAGGCTATTAACCTACCAGGTGAGAACAGTTAATCCCTCCTTAAGGTTCTGCTGTGCATATAAAATATCATAATTTGGCATTTTCTTTGTACAAGAGTAATCTTTTAAAAATATTTATTTATTTATTTATTTATTTATTTATTTATATTATTTATATGAGTACATCATAGCTCTCTTCAGTCACACCAGAAGAGGTAATCAGATCTCATTACAGATGGTTGTGAGCCACCATATGTATGATGGGAATTGAACTCAGGACCATAGGAAGAGCAACCACGGAGCAATCTCCCCAGCCTGATAAGAGTAATCTTTTGATTGAATAATAAAAATGTTTTATTAATCATTTTACTCACAAAGATAAACTTGGGGGCAACCAGAACTGAAATAAAACTGCAGAAGTTTAGATTCTCTCACTCATTTTTTTATTTAAATGTTTAACAAACATATGGAGGAGATAACTGATTAAATCAGTTTTAAAATCCAGTAATAGCTGAAAGCTCATTAGGAAGGGCTCCCCTTTCTGGGTACAATTTGCATCATGAAAAGAAGGAAACGAGCTATTAAAAGGTCATTTGCTGGATCCGAGTGTAGAGCAGATGAGTTTTCTCACACCTAATCTTAAATTACTTTACCAAAGCATCTGCACACGCACACCAAGATGAATAAGGTTGTACAATTCATAGGAAGACGGTTCATCTTAACACCAGGATCTGGCTGTGGTCGGCAGCATCCAGGCTCCTAGACGATTTCCTGGTCTCATTTCAGAAGCCTGGGAATACGTACTATTTACCTTCTGCAGGAAAAAAAAAAAAAAAAAAAAAAAAAAAAAAAAAAAACTAAGACTTTTCCTATGTAATTAAAGATTTTAAGATGTGGAGATTATTTTCATAGTGGGGAGGTCCTAAAGGTGATCACAGTGGCTTATATGAGTTGTGAAGGGATTAAAGAAGAGCACAAAAGGTTTGAAAAGGCTAATCTCTGACTGGATTTGAAGAGAAACAAGAGGAGCCTAAATCAAAAACATAGAAGCAACCTCTCAAAGTGTGGAAGAGTCAGTAAAGCAGCATCTCCCTAAAGCTTCAAGAAGGAAGAGAGCCCTGCAGGGTGGAGGGTACCAGGTCAACAGGGCCCAGGAATCCCACTAAGCAGGGCTCATAGAGACTGAAGCAGCAATCACAAAGCCTGCATGGGTCTGGGCAAGGTCCTCTGTATACACTGAGGTTGTTTAGCATGGGGTCTTCCTTTGATTCCTAACAGTGGAAGGCTGTGTTGGGAGGGGAAGGGGGGAATTCTAACTTTTTTGCTTGCACAAGTGACCCTTTCTCTCCTACTGCATTACCTCATCCAGCCTTAATATGAGGGTTTGTGCCTAGTTTACTGGAAGTTGTTATACCATATTCGGTTGATATCCCATGGAGTCTTGCTCTTTTCTGAAGGCAGAAACAAATGGAGAAGCAACAGATCTGAGGGAATGGAAGACTGGGCAGAGGGGAGGAAAGTGGGCTGCAGTAGAAAAGTGTTATAGGAGAGAATAAAGAAAAAGAAGAAAAAGACTCATTTTAGATTTCCACCTTAGAACTATAAGATACTGTGCCTGGTTGCTTTATGCCACCTGCCATGACTTGCTAAGGCAGCACAGAGAAGGCAATGCACCGTGTTGACATCAATTGTGTGGCTCATCTTCACATAAGCCTCTAATTTGAGGTAGGCGTGCCTGCCTTTATTTCCTCAAAATTTCTGTTCTCATAAATCTAACACACTGTAGCTCCAGTGGGCAAACATAACTGATCACACAAGATTTAATCAGAGTATAATCACCTCATTACATATAATAGTCAACTATTTCAAGACAAATCAATAACAACCAATATAAAAATGGAGCTAACCTTTCTCAGTCTTATCACATTGAATAAGAAAATTCCCTTTCTGAAATGTGCTTAATGGCAAATAGCAAGACTTGATTACATACATCGATAGTTTTTGTTTCACCTGACAAATACCTATCTAAATTATCAAACTACACATGCATACTTGAGAAGTCTCTATATATTACTTCTCTAATACTTATGCATTCTTCTACCTATATTCTATCTCCAAGATTATATCTCTGAGACTAGAAACAAAATCACTGATAAAAGAGGCTTCAGGCTACTACTACAGGGATCGGGATTCTTAGTCCTACACCTACCATGTATGTGAACTTGGAACCTAGACATTTTGTTTCTGAAGTATGTTAACCAATCAAGGAGGATCAGGATTAGTGTATTATTTTTTGTGGACTGTAAATAGCAGCACACATAAAGGACTCATACAATTGGAAGTGTGACTCCTTTTGTAAAATGGACAGATTCTGACACATGTAGAATATATATATATATGTTGGAGTTAAGGGATGAATTCTGAGCATGGGAAATTTTATGTAAACTGTGTTTGGAGATCTAAATTTAAATTTAACACTTATTTGCTTTTAATTCCACATTGTTTTGTGTGTCCACAGAACTATGTGTAACACTTTAACTCTCTGTACTATTTTGGCCAACTCTCTAGAACTTTCTGTTGCACTGTGTTATGAAGAGTACTGAAGCACTACTTGACTGGTGAAGTACTTTGTCCTCTTAGAACACTGAACATTGAAAGTACTGTCTAATGTCTCAAATGAACATATACATTTTATTCACTGACAAACTGTATATGAGCCAGAAATGTTGTCTTGCCTTTGCTTTCATTTTCTTTTATTTTCTCTCTTATTTTTTCTTTTCTCATTTTTGGTTTGTTTGTTTGCTTTTTAACCATTGGCTCTGAAATGAGACCCTCATTTAAAAAAAAAACTGTAAACCTTTAATTAACTAAGTGGGTTAATTTTAAATTTTAACTGGGTGAATATATTTTGAAATCCCACTATATAAATGTTTCCTCAAAGGCTCTCCATTAGTTGCATTACATATCAATAGCTAAGTATATGTCCTATTTCAAAAGAATTATTATATTTTTGCATAGTATTCATCTTTGTATTGCCATTTAGGGGATGACTTTTTACATGATAATATGTATTAGCATTAAGTACATGCTAATAATATAAAAAATATCATATTTCCTTTAAAATGTAACTTGACTTTACCATTTGACTCAGAGAGCAGAGATCATAAAGTGTTTCATCTTAAAGTATTAAAAGCCAATTGAAGAAACAAAATTAACTTTACAAAAGCAAACAGTGATAATCCTCTGTTGTGTATAAAGCAACCACACTACTTAGTGTGGCAGTTAATTTACCTGCTGTATGCAGTACAGTCATTCTATTGGGATGGAGAGGATGTGCCTTACGTGTCCCTATCATAGTGTTTCTTAGTTGCTTTGACAACTTGGAACACTGTGAGATGTTACCAAACACACACTCAGCTACAAATACCATGGTATGGTTGCCTTTATCTTATTTAGTCTTCAATCCTATAATATATGGTCATCACAGAGACAGACCTATAAAGTACAGAACAATAAGAACAATCAACTATGACTAATCACCCACATTTTATTTTCAAATATCAATTCCTGTGTTGCTTTCATGTTTCCCTCCATGATGTGCAGTATTCCACTGCTAAACAGCCATAAAGACCTACTATATGGAGCCTAATCTTGGTTTTACTAGTTTCCTAGTCTTGTCTACTTACATATGATGCAATCTGGCTCAGGCCCAGGCTTTCCCTCTATGAATTTTGGGATACTCTTGAGGTAATATTTGAAAAATTTATTAAACAACGTACCTGATTCATATAAGAGCATTCACACTAAATAGTATTATGGGCTTGATGATAAATCTCCTTGTCTTGTTACAGACACTATATAGTATATGAAGATAAAGACCATTGTAACAATTCTTCAAATGTTTTCCTAAATGCCTACAGAGTAGCATGCTACGTACATTATGTCTCATGATGATTTTCTCAATGAACAATTGTAACCAAAAATGAATAGAGATGAATTAGCTGCTAAACCAGAATGCAATGAAACTCAAGAACAGCTCAGCTTCAAAGGCATAGAAAGACCAAAGGTAGCAAAGAGTTGGAAGGTAGAGTTTTCTAGAAAAACAAAGATGAAAGAAATATAACAACAATACACTCATCAGGATACATTTCATTACTTTATTTTGGAGTCAGTGAAATTGGAAATAAAATAAATCTCAAAATATCGCCGAATTTTGTGATCTCATCCTATGTATTCAATATTTCTTCATTGAACTATATTCTAACTGTATATTCACTTAAGAATGCAGATAAAATATACATGAACAAGATAATCACTAATGAATTAGCCAGAAAATAGACTTTATTTATCAACAGAGTAACAATTGTCTGGTAAATTTTTGCTATAGTCTATGACTGAGACTTCTTGAACTTCATGTTATCCTGTCTTTCCTATGTGAACTTGGATAATACACCAGAGGCAAATATATGCAATATATTGACTATTTGAAAGATTAAGTTACAATAATTATAATAAGAAAAACCTTAGATGGTTATTTCTAGAATGTCCTTATGTATTGGAAAAGGCTGCATATCTAGAATCCATCCATTACTCTGGAAGGCAGAATAGGCTCCATCTCCCTGCCTCATAAATTGTTCATGCTTAATCCATGGATACAGCCAATATGCTCTCCTTCTTGGGAAACAGAAATTAAAATTTCTCATGTAATTATGGTTGCTAATCAGCAAACTTTAAAGTAGATTATCATGGGTTAACCAATCAAATCCAATATAATCCTTAGAGTCCTTGAAAGTAGAAGGAAGAAGAGGAGAGTTCACATATGACTATGAAAGAAAAGCACAGAGTGGTAATGTGCTACCATTAGAGATGGAAAGAACCAAAGTCACAAGTCATGGCAGACATGAAGCCTAAAGAACTGCAGGAAGGTAAAGTTTCAATTCTCCAATACAGCCTCTGGAAAATAATAAACATCTGTTAAGCCCTTGATTAGACCCATCTCAATCTTCCAATTTACAGATATGGTGGACAGTTTTTATGTCTTTAACTTCCTACATTTGTAGTAATCTAGTACAACAGCAATAGAAACTGATACAATCATGCGTTTAAGGTGATATACTTCTGACATAGAGCTTCTGTGTCAATACCTACAGAAAGGATCTCAACTTTGCAAAGAACAGAGAAGGTTCCTGAGGGAAGATTCCTGAGGATGAGATGCAGTGCATAATCATGCAAAGAGCTTTGGATAAACTCTAATTTAACAGAAAGTCTCCCGCATCACAGGAAAGGATCAACTGCAGAGATGTAGATGCCTGGATATACAGTAGATGTGAGTGTTGGAAATTAAAATAGATACTATTCCCCAAAATGCTATAGATTAGTGCTATTATAATCAATTTTTATTACTGACTCCGGTGTTGCCTGCACAAAAGAACACAGTAGTAAATATAACTGCTTAGAAAATACTTTCACACAACTCTAGAGATTCAAGGTCTATGATCAATGTACCATATGGACTGCTTTCTTCAAAAGTCACCCTATTTGGTTTTCAAACAGCTGTCTTCCTGCTTGTCTTACCATGGTCTTTCCTCTTTGCCAACACATTATGTCTGAATTATTGACAAGGCCCTTTGCATTACTGAGCCTATGACAGCAAGACATATATATGTGTAGACCTGGAGTCTGTAAATTCAGTGGGAAATTAGGGTTTCTTAAACAACAGAGACCAATCTGTGGTGCTTACCTATCAACAATGGTAAATAATTACTACTAAGAAACTACAGACTAAAGTGGTTAGCATAGTGAAGGTGTTTCTCTTAATCACCTATTCTTCCATCTTTAAACAGACAAGAAATCAAAGTCAGTATTTCATTCAAGGAATAATAGCAGTCAATAACCCCACCTGTAATGACCTGAAGAAGTGGGTGGTTTAGTATCCATATACTCTCCACTTTGGTGCCTGTCTCAAGTGAACAACCAAGTGGATGCTGAAAAATGTCAAATAAGTAGATGTTCCATTCATAGGGATGTAGGTTGATTTGTTACCTTTGCAATGACATACTAATACAACTTTAATTCGTGATGCAGTGATAATTATTGTACACAACTATAGAGAAACACCAGATTCACTCATTCCCATGGTAAAAACAGCAGTACACATCCACTATCCAGAGTCAACACTTTTACAAATTCTGTTGTCTCCTATAAAATAAGTTCAGTAAAAGAGAATATATACTGTACTCAGTAGATATTAGCAAGAATATTACATTCTCTTATATCAAGAGAATTTATAATATGGATTAGATAAGGACAAAGTAGCAAGCATTTTGGAAGTCATGATAAGAAAAATGAAACATTAGTGAATGTAATAGGATCCCAAGACGAGGTCATGTGAGAAAAAAAAAAA